>BDJD01003950.1:73853-105148 GCA_002564525.1 Rosa multiflora
GAGAAACCTTGTGCCACAAGGCGAGCCTTGTACCTCAGGACTTCATTCTTCTCATTACACTTTTTGACAAAGACTCATTTATGTCCTACAGGCTTTACACTTGGTGAGGTTAGCACTACCTGACCAAATACCTGTCTCTTTGTCAGGGAATTTAATTCTGCCTGGATTGCTTCTTTCGATTTAGGCTAATCTGCTCTTTGTTGACATTGTACAATAGAGCATGGGTTTGATATCATCATGATCTATGATTTCTTGAGCAACAGGGTATGCAAATTCATCATCAATGTGTATGGAAGATATTTCTATCAACTCATACACATTCTCATAATCTATTGAGAATTCTTTGTTCTCTGGAATCATTTCAAACATCGGAGCGTCCTCCAGGATTGATTCATGGAAATAACTGTAATCAGAGACAATCTCATGAGAGGGATTCTCTACATTGATGATTAATGGATCGGTTTGTGCCTTACTCACCCTCTTCTTCCTTGGGTGAGTGTCAATCGAACCAAGTGGCCTCCCCCTATTCCTTTAGGTAGCCACGGCCTCAACCACACCTCCACTAAGTGTGGTTGCAGTGCCTCTATCTGCGTCACCGTGCCCCTTGTTGGGGACTTCTAACCTTGCAGGCACATTTGCAGCTGGTATATATGATCTCGTCACTTTTGCGATATCAGTAAACGCATCAGGCATCAAATCTACTATGTTCTGAAGATCGATTATTCTTTTCACTTCACTTCACATTGTGAAGTGGGGGGGATCAAAATGAGACAGAGTGGGGACAAACCATGACAATTCCTATCGTTCCCTTGGAAAATCCTTTTTCCTATCTTCCCCTAACGACTGGAAGAATGTCTCATCAAAGTGACAATCCGCAAATCTAGCAGTAAAGAGATAGCTTGTCAAGGGTTCCAAATAACGGATAATTGTTGGGGATTCGTATCCAACATAAATACTTAATCGTCTATGAGGACCCATTTTGGTGTGCTGTGGGGGCGCAATAGGCACATATACTGCGCAACCAAATATGAGTAAGTGTGAAATGTCAGGCTCATATCCAGTTACCAACTGGTACGCAGAAAATGGTTGGCTAGCAGTGGGTCTGAAATGAATAAGTAAAGCTGCGTGCAATATTGCATAACCCCAGGCAGATATAGGCAAGTGGGTGCGCATAACCAATGCCCTAGCCACCATCTGTAGCCTTTAATGGTGGCTTCTGCGAGACCATTTTGTGTATGCACATGGGGTACAGGATGCTCTACATCGATCCCGATAGACATGCAATAATCATCAAATGCTTTTGATGTAAACTCGCCAGCATTATCAAGCCTTATAGACTTGATATGGTAATCAGGGTGATGCCCTTTAAACGTATAATTTGTGCTAGAAGTTTTGCAAATGCAGCATTTCTTGTGAACAATAAAGCGACATGTGACCAGAGTGTCGAAGCATCCACCAGAACCGTAATGTACTTGAATGGTCTGCATTCTGGATGGATAGGGCCACAGATATCTCCTTGTATCCTTTGTAAGAATGAAATGTTTTGTTTTGCATATTTAGCATAGGAAGGTCTCGATCCTGTTTTTGCGAAAGAGCAGGTTGTGCAAAATGAGTGATGTGCCTTTGAAATTGTCAATGAGGCTTAATGGGAGGGAGGTAGCGTTTCTGGTACGTCAGAAGACAGTGGCTGCATTGAAGCAGAACTAGGACCGACACCTTGCAGTGTGACGATTTTGTCCCATTTTATTTTTCACTCGAAAGAAGGGATGTCCATATGAGTTCTTTAAAATAGAGATCATCATGTCACGACCAAGGTGCCCTAGGTGGTCATGCCAAAGCCTGTATGAGTCAGTGTCCCACATTTCATTGTTGGTGACAGTATAGGATTCAATGATCCGAATCATAGTGAGGTACAGTCCACTAGATTGACTCATAAGTTTCTCTAAAATGCGTTTCCTTCCACATTCATTAGAGTTAATATCAAGGAATTCAGTTTCATTATCACAGTGTGTTTCTACTGGATAACTGTTGGCCACAAATAGCTTTGAAACTTGACAAGGTTCGATTAGATCTTGGTGCATATAGAGCGTCTGTGACTTGAAATGTTGTGCCATTAGGCAGCAAAAATTTGGCAGTTCCTCGCCCTTTTATTACTTGCGATGATCCAACCATCGTAGTCACAGAGGAATTATAGGCTATTAATTCAATGAATAATTGCATATTTCTTAATATTGTGTGGGTAGTCCCACTATCAACTAAGCACTCAAGTTCTCCTCCATTCATTCCTATAAATAAATGGGAGGTATTTAGAAAATATAGCTCATTTTCTTTAGAGTATTTCTATTTGCGTAGAATGATATTCTTTTCATTCTAATAATTTTTCTCTAGATGTATTGTTTTACATCTTTATAGTGCTATTTCGAACCATGTAAATATGTGTAGTAAATAAATTTGAATAAATTCAGTGCTTCAGAATAAAATTAGAAATTTATTAACAAGCCAACGATAATCAAATCAAGGTCATGTTCATAAATCTAATTCCTCAAACCATTATTGAAATAAACTTTAAGACCAAGTAGTAGTCTAATTAAAAATGAGGCATTATGCCTTCACAAGTGTCTTTGGAAAATAAAATGAATAAAGTAGATCAGTCAAGATTGAGAGCATCCATTGACTTAGCAAGTTCCTCTTTGCCATTGAAGTTTGCAATTGTAAGGTTGACATCTAGGTCATGACCTCCTTCTTCCATATAGTGAGCCTCTTGTTCTTTAGACTCTCTGTACCTCTTGTAATTGGGTGCTACTTTGTTGTTTGCTTGGCAATTCTTGTACCAATGTCCAATGAATCCACACCTATAGCATGGTTCATTATCAACTCTTTCCTTTTGCATCTTGTTTCCACGATCCCCATGCCCCTTTCCACGTAGTGCATTGTTGCTACGTGGGTAGGGATCAGCACGTCTAAACCCCCTTGCATTGGAGTTCTTTCCACCTTTCATTTTTTCATAATTAGCCTTGGGAATTTTCTTTGTCCCAGTGGGTCTGGCATTGTAGTTCAAGAGAACCTCATTATGTCTCTCAGCCACTTGTAGTAGGCTGATCAGCTTATTGAAGGTTGTGATTCTTTTGTTGTCATACTCCAGCCTATACTGGTCCGTTAGTATAAGCGCTGAAGTAGGAAAGGTGGAAAGAGTCTTGTAGATCATATCATTTTCTGTGATTTCCCTTCCACAGAAATTGAGACGTGCCTTTAGGCACAACATGTCCTTGTTGAAGTCATTGACCATTTTGTACTCAAGCAAGCGGATTCCATTCCACTGAACGACGAGTTCTGGGAGCAAAGTGTCATGAATGTTCCCAAAACGTCCCTTAAGGGCATCCCATAGTTCTTTGGGTGTCTTCAACTGAAGGTACTCCCAGCATAGGCTATGATCAATATGTCGCCTCAGAAACATTAAGGCATTTGCTTTCACCTTATTAGATAGTTTATTATCTTTGGGGTCGATAATGGTGGCAGTGTAGCCTTTTGCCACAAAGGTAGTTTCCACATCGGAAACCCAACAATGGTACTCAAGTCCTTCTGAGTCCAAGATGTCAAATTCAGGTCGAGTTGGATCAGCCATCTACATAAACAAGAGAGAAGATATAAATTACGCAGTCATAAAGACATCCACGTAAATTATTTTCCAAAAATGTGAATTAGATTTCAAGACCAAGATTCGTAATGGTCGCATTTTTTCTTTCGATGCTATGTGAAAATGCTCTATCACAGTAAGTGTGTATGGATAATGCGCATGAATTTTCATTATCATGGCAAAGCGGATTGTATATGTTGCATTATAAAAATAACCATAGCACATTTAAACATAGCATATATAAAAATAAATTACATGGCATGCCCAAATTTCACAAATATACAACAAATAATAATTAGCAATAATATATCATGAGTAAAATAAAAATCACGAAACATGCTTAAGATTTCATAATAAAAACATAAGCAAGAAAATATAAAGTATGCTTAAACATAATTATAAATCATGCTTAAAGATAATCATATAAAACATAAATAACAAGGCATGCTTAAAATGATCAAAATTATCTAACTAAACATGCTCAAAAGTTCTAATGATAAATAATTTAATATACCAAAGTATGAAAAGAAGTAAATAAAAGAGAACAAACTTGGTATCGAGTAAATTAAACGATCCTAATGCACGTGCGTGTTGATGCAGGTGTGCGTAGCAATATTTTTGGACTTGAGAACTTGGCCGCTTCCTCTTTTTTTTCAGCACTGGGCGGGGTCTTTTCTTTTTCTATTCTTTTATTTCTATTTTTTTTCTTTCTGGGCCCCGGGGGGGGGGGGGGGGGGGGGGGCCCTGTTTCTATATATGTTTTCTTTTCCTCTTTTTTTTTTGGGCCGCAGAGGCCTATTTTTCTTTTTAGGCCGAGTCTTTACTTTGGCCAGGTTCAAGTCTTTTTTTTTTTTTTTCTTTGTCTCTCCTTTCTTCTTCTGCGTCTTCTTCTTCCTTTGGGTTTTTTTTTTCTAGTCTTCTGACTCTCTTGCTAGAGATCTGGCTGCCGGCGTTCAAGTGGCTGGGCTATGGTGGTGGGCAGGCAGATCGGTTGGGCTAAGCAAGCGAGCTATTGCAGCAGCGATGGATGGGGGGGGGGGGGGGTGTGCGTTGGGCGAGTGGGCTGCGCAGCTATTGCAGGCGAGTGGGCCACGCGGGGCTAAGGCGGGTATGAGGAGCAACAACAATGGGATTTGCACAGCGCTGGGCCTGATCGAATGAGGTGATCACATGGCTGATGGAGGCTAGAGCGCGCGCATGTGTGCTTGCTGTTACTGTGGTGCTGCTGCGGAGGGATAGGCAAGCTATAGGCGAGTGCAGGTGGTCAGGCAACAGAAGGAAGAGGCCGGGAAGAGGTAAGGCCGGTCTGGTCGAGGCCGGTCTTGGATGTGGTCGATCTGTTGCTGGAAAGAGAGATTTTTTTTTTTTTTTGGAATTGGCGGCAGAGAAGAAGACTTTTTTCTTCTTAGGGTTTTTTCTTGGTTTTTTTTTTTCAATGGATTGAAGAAAGAGACTAGAAAATTATGGTTTTTTTTTCTTTTGGCTATTGGCTCTGAGCGTGCTGATAACGTGTAAAAGTAAAATGGAATTGGAATTGGTCTACTCATTTCATTTCATAGTCCCTTTATATAGGGATAGAATTACAACAGAAATATGGATTACATTAATGATACTAAATGCTGATTGAGTTTTGATTGTAATTCCTTAATTTCCTCCTCGTCAGTTGTTTTGACGGAGGCACATAATGTGATTTTCCTTTTCCTTTAACAAATATATATATATATATATATATATATATATATATATATAAGATTTGAAAGAGGCCATAATTGTAATCTCTCACCAAGATAACTTGTTAGGGAACCACAATGAGCTTCTATACAGGCTTGTCACTAATATAGGAGGCTGATTGTCAAGCTAATGCATAGAAACTCATTACAAAGGAAACTTGGCCAAACGGCATGCACACCAATTAAAATGCTAGCACCGCTAAAGTTAGAGCCCTAGAAAGGGTGAACATCACTCGATTTTTATATATTTTAGATAATACCATTTTGCTATGGACAATTCTTAGGTTCATTTTTAGGGTGAACAAGTATATTCAACTCTATTATCGATTAACATATTTTTACTTGATAAATTTCTCATTCAACGGTTTATATCTTAGATTAGCCTTTAAAGATCATCTCTGTAAAAAATCAATCGAATCAGAAATCGTTTAATTATCTAATTGAATCAAACAAAATGGATAGTTCTAGCAACACGTACTTACTACTATTATGATGAATCATCCATGTATTTCATACAAATGAATAACTAAAAGGTCTTCAATTTGATTGATTTTTTACAAATCTAATCTTTTATAATGTTTTGCAACATGAATGGTTGGATTAGAAAATTATAAAATTAAAGTGCATTAATCACAATAAAGAGTGAATATGCTCATTCACTCCAGGAGTGAACCTAAGAATTATTCTTTGCGGACCCATGAAATCAATCAATCAATTTGTAACCAGAGAAAACCAGGTAGTTCATATATTCTTGAACCATGTGCACGCAAGTAACTTTTTACAAATAATGCAGTTATTATAACTTAATCACAATAAAGAGTGAATATGTTCATTCACTCTAGGAGTGAATCTAAGAATTCTTATTTGCGGACTCATGAAATCAATCAATCAATTTGTAACCAGAGAAAACCAGGTAGTTCATATATTCTTGAACCAGGTGCACGCAACTAACTTTTTACAAATAATGCAGTTATTGTCAATTTGAAGTGAGAATTATGCTTACTATAGTATCAGTAGGAAAGTAGTTGTAGCAGTACTGAAGCAGCTGAAGGTTGCTAGGTACAGGTAGCAAGAAAAGAATACTGTCTGTTCCAAAATGGTAGAGGAAATTAAAAGGAATCTGGTTTTGGTTTTTGGCAGTAAAGTCTACAGCTGCCTAGCTAGGAGAGACTACAGAGTCCAGGACAGAGCAGAAACTGCTCAAGTGTTTAATGAAGAAGATATAGCGATGGACTTTGATATGCATTTACTCCTTTAACTAGCAGGTATATATCGGCACCTATATATGTACATATATGGTAAACAGTCTTTCCCTAAACACATAAATAAGCACAAAAGAGATCAGAGTCTTAGAGATCCGATCGTATCGATAACGAAGTACAGAGCCAGCTACAGATGATGAGCATGGTAAAAGATGGAGCCGGAGGAATTTAAAGCTACGTCCATAATCCACATAGGAACGAATGGCAGTACGTAGCTGTGTAGCTTTCCAGGTGGTGGTGCGAGGAAGATGAAGTGTACCCACTGGGAAGGGTTTGCTTCACTATTCGGTCATTTACTACTACCCCCGCTCATTCATAAAGAGTAGCAGTACTTCTTCCCCTCGATCGATTCGATTTTCTTTACTCCTGGATCTCCTCCATTGAAAGAGAATGGAAACAAAACAAAATACAAAGGCAAGTGCTTCGCTTATTCCTGCTGCTTAGCGCCGTACGTAGATTCTTTATATAAAGCCGGCACCACAGCCCATAAGGCCAAGCACAGTTGGGGACACGTGGCCCCTGTATCTTACTTTTCAGATATGTCTTCAATGTTAATGTGCCATGTGTGCTACTAGTACAACTCAGTTTTACCCCTCGCTGGATTTGCTTTGGCGATCTTCGACATCGACATATTGTTCATCCACTTACATCTACTGTACTTACTCGTGAGATAGCCCGCACGATGCTGCGGGTATATCATGGACATTATTGAATTCACCAGTATTGAATTCACAAATATTAGGTACACTATAAATGTGTTGCATATACACATCAAACATTGTTTTACATGATCCAAAATCTGGTACTTTAGCTAATTACTATACACAAATTTGAATCATGAGGTCTTCTAGAATATCATTGTTTTGAAACTGTGAAGCTGGGGCAGCTAATTCAACATGTAACAACTGAGAAACACGATTTCCACAATCATCGAAATGCAACTATTGATAATGTAGAAGTTTAAAGTAGTCCTTCTGCATCGCAGTCAGCAAACCTGTGCAGTGCAGTGGAAAAAAACTTAAGCTGATGTATAATGAGGCTGCTTCAAAGGCTATGGCAGTACATTTGTCGTAATCTATTTTTTTTTCTTTTCTTTTCATTTGATCAAGGAAATGTCAACAATTTTATTTCCATCACAACATAGCAATATTAGCGTCCATTAACAATTTCAATTTCTTTATACGTGCACAAATGTCATCTCTGATTCTTCCATTTATAAAACACTTGACGGAAACGAAGAACAGGAAATGAAGCCTAATGCAGACATTGATCTCTCTTGATCATTCTACACACTTTGCTTCACTTTTACATTAGCAAACTGAAAGAAATTCCAACCATTGAAAGTCATTATCTACCTTGAAAGCAAGTATACATGCTACATGTCTCATTTGCATGATACAGACATCTTTTTAACACCTATTACCAACCACCAACTTAAAGCATTCTTGTATTATTGAAGCTGAAGACTTAGTAAAATCTTCATCGATATGAAAAACTATATGCAGAAGATCAATTTTCTTTTTGAACATAATACCCAGCTAATTATCTCCTTCATGTCATGAACAGAGGATAATGTCTGAATAAAATTCAGTAACTGCAGATCTTGCTAACTTGTGAAGAACTGAGGAACCTTAATAATCTTTCAATGACAAAGCATAAATATTATACTAATTGAAATCACAAAATGATGGCTGAAACCACAAATTCAAATGAGTGTATTGCAAAACCTTGACAATCATGATTATAGTTTAAGAACCTACTACATAAAGTAAAAAAGTTCAAGCTTAGAAGATAACACCGAAAACATGCATCACTAAGCAGTAAAACTTTCATGATATTCTTTTCAATATTGTACAAAGAACAAATATCTTTTATTGCTCAGCTATACTTTTTTTACCTAACACAATATAGAGATATTTTCTTTGTGTTCTGATTCTTTAGCTTGTTTCAATGAATACTATATTTTAGTTTAAGGATGTAATCAATGTGCTAATAATGTCAGAAAACCAAAATTACATGATTTGGTCAGCCATCAGAAGAAGACTATGCCTTTATACATGCTATGATCTCCACCAACCGGAGCTTATGGATGAGTAATACTGGCCTGTTAAGTTGGAAAAGAGAATCTGTTCCTATTTTAAACTATATATTCTATTTCTGTAATTCGTATATATTATGCCAGTTCCGACTACTGCAAGAAAATACACAGCCAGCAGAGGTAATATTTGAAATGGAAAAAGTCATACCTTGTAATTCATCCCTTGCCCGTGCATCTCACATGAAACAATCCTATCTTTGAGTTGCTCTACACTCTATCCTCATCCTTTTGCCTCTATACCGGCCAGAAAGCCACCCGGTATGTTTATTATGTGGTGTAAACTGTATAATACAGTTCCTAACTTCCTATGTACATCTAATGATTGCACATTCAGATGGAATCACTATGATTCTACATCACTTCAACTCGACCAACACAACAGTAATCCAATTTATTTTCAACGCCAAGTTCCTATGTGCATGAACCATATGGTCTTACTTTCCAATGGGATTTCCTGACCAGGTGAAGCCACGCTCCATGTCCTTCTCTTTGTGTAAAAATCGGTATGCATCTATTAGCTTTCCCCTGAAAGACATATCATCAGACAGATAAAGTTATTCTTTATTAAAGTAACAATACAACTGAAACGTAAGGTTCTCGGAAATTGACCTAAACAGACCTAGAAAACTGATCTGAACTTGGTTGATTATTCAGTAGCAGCAAACCGAAAGCACTATATATGCTTTGTCTGAATGTGGCCTTGTACGCATAGAAATTGAAACACCAAGGATCCTAGAATAAGAGAAAAATTCAATATTGAAATTCGGAAGGACCACCACAATGATACCAGTTGAGCAATTATCAAGATTTTATAGACCAATTGGTACATGGAAAATTCAAATTTGGAGAACCCAACAATCAATTGCCAAAAAATTGAAATAGGTTACCTTAGAATCGGGAGATTTGTCGGCGCCGGAGCTGGAAGAACTCCCTAGCATATGGCTTGATTGTGAAGAGATAAGTCACCTAAAAGTCTGAACAAAGAAAAACAGTTTGTTTTGCTCTTATGCGTAGGAGGAGTCGGATTTAGCAGACTTTAGAAGAACGAAAACATGCAAAATACCCTGATCCTATCCTTTCTAGGGCAGGCCCTGGTACGGTAACCGATTTTTTTAGGCCGCGCCGACTACCGTACCGAATGAGGCGGTAATTCAAAAATTCAAACCACTACCCCGCCAAAATCGGTAACCGCACATTTCGGCTACCGGAAATCCGGTTGGTTATGGCTCGGTTACAGCCCAACCGAAGTGAATAAATGAGCCAAACTAATATTGAAAATTTACAGCCCAGTTACTCAATCAAACTGTGTTAGGTCCTTTTTTTCTGAGCAGTTATTCAATGGATACCAATTACTCAACTCAGCACCAACAATATATCTTCATCAAGTCTATTTCTCACCTTCTTATAGAGATGTGAGTTGTAGACTTGATGTTTCTCTATTTTAGCCTTTTTCCAGTTCCACATTACAAGAAATCAAGAATACAAGTTTAGAAATCATGTGCAATTCTGATTTCAAAGTCTAAACCTACTTAAATTACATAACTTCATAATAGGAAGTACAAATAAACAAAAATCTGCTTCTGATTCACTGATTTGATGACTTCAATCACTTGACAAAAAACAAGCAGCTATATCTTCAGGCTTCAGCACCAATAGTTTGCAGCATCCAAATCTTCATACAGCAGTTGTTATAGAAGAGTTTGCACCTCCCAAATGCAGCGCAGCAGTTGCTTCAAAGTAAAAACACAGAAAACGAATATAAACAGCCAAGTGTAAGTTGATGCAAATATAAAAAAAAAAAATGCAAGTAAGCTAATACAAGATTAATTTGAACTTGTATACCTTTCTGCAGTTCTTCTAGATCCTTATACAAGGACAGCTCCTCCGTTGTTGGTTCGGAATAGAAATTAGGCTGCTCAGCTCTTAACCAATCACTAGTGCAGACTAGTGCCTCAACCATTTGAGGAGTGAGTGAACTCCTAAAGGGATCAACTACCCTTTTTCCCAAGCTAAATGCATTCTCACTTGCCACAGTAGAGCAAGGAATTGCAAAAATGTCTTTTGCAAGCTTCGAAAGAGTAGGATACACAACTGTGTTGACCCTCCACCATTGTGAATCATCAAAGCCTTTTACTAAAGGATTGACATATCTATCTGCAAGGTACTTGTCAACCTCGTTGGATATCATTTCGTGTTCATTTTCAAGTCTTTCTTGCATGAGATCAGCAAGTATCTCAGCTTGTCCATCTTCTAAATCATCAAGCTCAAGCCCCTCCATTGCTGCAACACCATCTGATTGGTTTGATTGGCTTAAACCTGCCTCACAGCATCTATACTCATCATACATTCTCAAAAGAATGTTCTTCAAGTCCCTAGTGATGATTTCAATCTTAGCAGGTCTGAGTCCCACCCTTGCAAATGCTTTTTTTTGATATTGAAGTTTCCAACGAGGGTCTAGGACATTTGCAATCACCATGATTTGATTCATGGTTTCAAAGCTGCCCCAATATTTGTCGAATTTGGCTTTCATCCCCACTGCCACTCTCTGCAAAATCTCATCAGAGGGATCACTTGCCTTCTTATCAATCTCTGTTTGAAGGCCGATCATCTCTTTGAACTGCAAGTTTGCAGTAACTGATTTCCAAGCACTCAATTTGAGTGTTGTCTCGTAAAACTTTTTGAGGAAATGCACTAAAGCTTGAGCATTTCTCCAATCTGCCTCTACGGGAGGGCCTGTCCTCTTCCTACCTTTGGTATCTTTCTCCTCAAAATAATGACCCATTCTCTAATTCTTTTATTCCTTCCTTGACTATCAAATTGATGATGTGACATGCACATCGAAGGTGCAAAACCTCCCCATCGAAGCTCAAAGTGTTCATGTTCCTCAGCCTTCTTTTCATGTATACAACGGCTAGGTCATTTGCACTAGCATTGTCCACTGTGATAGTGAACACCTTATTGATATCCCATTCCCTCAAACACTGCTCCAGTACCCTCCCTATATCTTCCCCTTTGTGACTGGTAATTGAACAAAAGTTAATAATCCTTTTGTGCAATTTCCAGTCGCTGTCCAAGAAATGGGCAGTGACCACCATGTAGTTAATATTCTGAATTGATGTCCAAGTGTCAGTGGTCACACTAACTCTCTTTGCATGCTGTGCAAAGATCGACATCATCTTTCCCTTCTCAGATAGGTACAATTCCCACACTTATTCCCTCAAACATTGCTCCAAAACCCTCCCTATATCTTCCCCTTTGTGACTGGTAATTGAACAAAAGTTTTTTTAATCCTTTTGTGCAACTTCCAGTCGCTGTCCATGAAATGGGCAGTGACCACCATGTAGTTAATGTTCTGAATTGATGTCCAAGTGTCAGTGGTTACACTAACTCTCTTTGCATGCTGCGCAAAGATGGACATCATCTTTCCCTTCTCAGATTGGTACAATTCCCACACTCCCTTGGCCACTAACTTCCTACTTGGTTGAATCCACTGTGGCTGAGCTTCATACAAAAACTCTTTAAACCCAAAACCCTCTACATGCCTAAAGGGAAGTTCATCCCTTATGATCATCTTGTACTGCTTCTCATCTATCCTACCTTGATGAAATTGTGATTTTGTGGAGCCCCGATTACATTATCCCTACATAATATAGTCTGCCCTTTCTCAATAGGTTTCTCAAATAAAGGGTTAACCTTGAAATTTCTTCCATGTGACCAGCAAGAACTGGTTCCATTCTTTGAACTAGAGGCAGGAACTATTACTTTACAGTAATTACATTGTGCATTATTGGGGTCAGGCTTACCATCAAGGAGCAAAGGCCTTGTGAAACAGTCCCACACTCGACTCTGTTTCCTAACCTTTGTGGTCTTATCTTGACACCTTCTTTTCCCCAACCCAGCAGTAGCTTCCACCGATTGAGGATCTGAATTTGGTGTTTCAGTTGGGGTTGGAATAGGAACTGAGTTAGGGGTAATGTTTTGTGGAGGTGGTATAGTGTTTTGGTTATTATTTGGGGGAACACCTATTGATTGACAACTTGCAGTACCCATATTAGAAGTTATGGAAGGGGATGAACAACAATGACTTCCTGACCTACTTGTAGAAGCCATTGTCTACAATGAAAACAAAAAATTTGTTCAGTTTTGATGAGTTTTATGTAAGAGACATTTATTCTGTTTTCTATGATGATAACCACATCTACTTAACCAATAGATGCATTCCATTATTAAAACACAATACTTATTCGCAATCATGTTCAGTTCATACTTAATTCCATTATTTTCAGAGGGTCACAAATTCACAATACATGAATGCATATTCACACATACTCTCACAAAGCAGTTCAATACTCAATGTTCAATTCATACACACTTTTTCACAGAAAGTCACAGTAATAAGAGTTTTCACAGAAAGTCACAGTAATAAGAGTTGATCGAATGCAAAGTATAATTTTGGCACCCATAATCACATACTTCTTATACACAAAGTCATAATCAGATACTTATACACAAAGTTATAATCAAATAGTGCATGTATGAAAGAATCAAAACCCATCGAAGCACACACAAGTTTAGTTACCTAATCAAAGACCTCGATCACCTCTCTGCCTCTACATAAACTGATAAACTCTCAACTGAAATCCATGGTCCATACGTTGAAGCTTCAAAGGACTTTCCTACCAAAACACATATTAACATATATATTAGATAACCACGATCACTTGCAAACAATCCATTAAAAAAATCAACAACAGATTACATTTTTTTCATACAAATTAGACTAAAAGGAGTAGCAAGAGTACAAGACTAAAAGGAGATAGATTTTTCCGAATTTTTGTGCTCTGAACCACCACTTCAACACCGTATAAGCCTCTGAGAACAATCAGCTGATCTAGGGTTGGGTCCAAGGATTTAGGGATTACAAAAATAAAATGATATTGGGTTGAAACTTATGTTGATGAGGTTCTCATCTTGCGTTAATCACTAGATCGTGTTTTTGGGATTCGATTGGGCAAAGTTTTGATACAATTGGGGTTGGATTCCAGAAACTGTGGCTGGGTTCTTAGAGGAAGAGAGAGGAAGAGAGGGTCGAGAGAGAGAGGCTGCACGAACAAATGACCTAACTCGACTGACCCCCTTAGGTTATCCCGTGGTCTCTACTAAGATCCAACGATTGTCATTCATAGATGCTAAAATCAACGGCCTAAAACATACCTAGTATTAAAAATAAATAAATAAAATAATAAAAGTATATATATACTGCTGGGCGGTACTACCGTATATATATAGTTCGACATACCGTTACCCAGCCGACTACGTATATACTGTTCGGCAGAACTGAACCGGACCTTCTGCTACCACTTTTGTCGGCGCCGACAGTGGCGGTTTGACCTGTTTCCGGCCTGTTTCGGTAGCTCCGACATTTTAAGCCAGCCCTAATCCTTTCTTCCTCTCTCTCTCTCTCTCTCTCTCTCTCTCTCTATCGATCAACTAACTGGAAAGAACGACGCGGTGCCAAAGAGACTTTCATTTTTCTCTGTCAACCAACAACCACAACTGTTGATCAAAACCTCTCTCAGATTCAGAACTAAATCTCACACTCTCACTCTCTATCCAGCTGGTTGACCTGAATCTCTATCTCACCCGTGCTGTCGTTGCGTAAAGCAAACACACGGAGCATGAGCAGCACGACAAGTGCCAAGGCAATTCTGTAAACAGGAAAAGTGTAGTTTGCCTTTAGTATATTTAGAATTGGACTGGCCGCGCGGTGAGGGTTAGAGTTAGGGTTAGGGTAAAGCAAATAACAACGTTTGATCTCTTTTTTTTTTTTTTGGTCTCGGTTACTTTCGAGGGTTGATTATTGTTGCTATATAATATGTGATGAGTTATGATTCTAGACTACATTCAATTTTCTAACTAGTCAGTTATTGTTGAAGGATATCAACATAATGTGTGGCTCTACAAACTAGGGTTTAGAGTTGTAATAGGAAAGTGTTCTAGGTATTCAATTGTATTCGGATTCTATTACCTTTTGTGTACCTTGTAACTCCCTATATAAAGGGCTCCTATTATCAATAATAAACACACGATTACAATTCTCCTACAACACGTTATCAGCACGATACTCTAACCCTAGCCTAAAGAAAAAGAAAAAAAACCCTAAAAACCATAAACTGCAGCCGCATCCTCTCTACAGCCTCCAACCTTCCTACCACAGCCACCCTTCTGCAGCGCAGCTATTGCTCAACAGCCCTCCGCCCTGCAGTTTCCTGCCCTCCAACCTGCAGCCCGCGCAACTACAGCCTGCCTACCTCTTTGCTGCACGACCTGCAGTCCCTACGTGCTGCCCTGCAACGCGCCCCTGCGCTCTTGCCATCCCGCCAGCAACGGGCCCCTACGCTCCTGCCAGCCAACATTGCCCCTGCAGCGCAGCTACTGCCTAGCAGCCCTCCGTCCTGTAGTTTCCTGCCCGCCAACTTGCATCCCATGCAACTGCAACCTGCCTACCACGCTGCTGCTTGCTAGCTGCCACCACTGCTACTCGCCGTTGCCGCTGCTATTTGCTGCTACCCTAACACGTTTGCCCCAACACGCGCATGTTCTCAAGCCCAAATCATCACGTAAGATTTTGTAATTAAAGTTGCTTCTTTTTGTACTTTAAATTCCTTTTATTTTTCTGCAGAATGTTGGAATATATGTTGCAAAATGATTTTGAGTATTTAACAAAGCGGAATTGTGGGGATTCACGCTTAACGAACTAAAAGTGTTCGCATGAACTAAGAGTGTTCATAATTAAACGAACTAAGAGCGTTCGTATGAACTAAGAGTGTTCGTAATGATTGGACTAAGAGCGTCCGTAAGCATCAAATTGTGACCATATTGAAACATTATTGTTTGGTCTAATCCAAAAGAGATTCTTGGAAATTGATTTCTTGGTAGCATAGCTCGGAAATCTTATTATTTTAGTTTTCGTGAAAGTTTAGCTCTGAAACTACTATATCTTCTCTTCTTATTTTCAAGATATCGAATGAACCTAGACTCGACTTTCCCATGCTTGACTCAACAGGCTCGGATTACCACAGTTGGGTAACCGATGTTGAGAACCACCTCACTTCAAAAGGAATATTACCCATAATCCAGGCACCTAGCTAACCCGGATCTTGTGTTCGTATGAACACCTACAAAGCATGCTCAAACAGTTATCTTGATGCGACCCCATAAGGACAAGGCACTCAGATTGGAGTATATGTCGATCAAGGATGCAAGAAAGCTATGGGTAGCGCTAGAAGAGCGTTTTGGCAATGTCCAAGATTCCCTCCTCCCTGACTTGAAGGTTCAATGGAAAAATCTGTGCTTTGCTGATTTCAAGTATGTTGCTGAATATAATTCAGAAGCTCTTTGCTTACAATCCATGTTGAGATTTTGTGGACAACCTATCACAGAGCAAGAGCTAATTAAGAAAAATCTCTCCACCTTCCCCGTCTCAGCAATTGTGGTCTCAAAGCAATATCGTATTGAGGTCAATACTGGACGGATCACGAGGTTTCATCAGCTTATCAATATCATATCTTTAGCTGAGAAACATGATAACATACTCTTGAGGAATTATAATTCAAGGCCCATTGGAACTAAGAGTGTTCATGAGGCGAATTATAATGCACCCAAAGGAGGGCGCAAGGAGCGGAACTCTAAGAATAAGGGACATGAGGGGCGTATGGGCTCATATAACCGCCCTAACCAGGAAGGAAACTGCAAGTTTGGTGCGGATACACGTGGTGGCAATGTCACACGTGGGAGAGGGGGTCATGGCATCCCTGGACGTGGTGGTGGCGCCATGGCTCGTGGTGGTGGCACCAACCTTCCTAGGGAATGCCCACAACGTGCACCTCAATTTAAGGGAGGCAACCACAATGATATGTGTCATTGATGTGGATCAAGTGAGCATTGGTTCAAGCAATGCAAGGCAAGCGAGCAACTAGCTGCAAGATACAGGGCATACAAGGGCCTGAGGGAGCAAGAAGTGTACCTTGCAGAAGAAGAAGAAGAAGATGGTGGAGATGTCAATCTCACTATAGAGGACTTCAAAGCTGAAGATGAAGTGCACAAGGATGCTGCAGACTTTGATGAGAATAGTCCTTTTTATTTTCCAAGAATTTTTGTAATGGCAAATATGCCTTAGTCAATAAATGACAATTGTATTAACTCTTTCTTATGTGGCGCACCCAATAAAATATGATGTCTAGGAAAGTAATTGAGATATTTGATACTTAAGCGAGCCTTGCTCCACCAACATCTCTCTCTACTTTCCTGGTCATATTTGATTGGAGTTACCAAACGGATAGAGTGACTACAATCTGTCTTAGTTTGATTTTATTTTTGGATTAGAATTTTTGGGACCTGATGTAATCATTGGCTATTTTTATTATAAAGTATCATTTTATTATTGAATGTCTTAGACATGTCTTAATTCTGAACTTTATTATTTTTCAGTATGTTTCCTGGAGAGTTGGAATGCCTTGTTGATAGTAGTACCACACATACTATATTGCGATATAGACAACTATTTCTATGCATGACGCCTAGTCGATCTTCTGTGACTACGATGGCTGGACCATCACAATTGATTCATGGTCGAGGACCAGCTCAATTTATGTTGCCAAATTGCACAAGTATTAATGTCACTGAAGCTCTATATGCTCCTAGGGCTGGAAGGACCCTATTGAGATTTAAAGATATAAGAGCTAATGGTTTTCATGTGGAAACACATTGTGAGAATGGACAAGAGTTCCTTTGCATCACCTCTAATGGCTACGGACATAAACGAGTATTAGAGAAACGTATGTGTCAATCAAGTGGGTTGTATGCAACCACTATTCGAATTATTGAATCCAACCATGTCATGAGAGATGACTTATGGGATTCTGACACATATAGGCTTTGACATGACAGTTTGGGACACCCAGGTCATGATATGATGATCCGTATGTTAAAGACTTCAAACGGACATCCATTTTTCAAAATGAAAAGAAGTCAGAACCAAAATTCGGTCCAAGGTAGGGCTGGCGCCGCCTACCCTCTGTGGCCCAAAAGTGGTATTGACGCCTCCTTGGTTTCTTTTTCTACTTCCAAAGTCAATTGTGAATTCGTGGCTTAACCGGATTCTTCTCTGGTTGCCTCTAAAGCCCATCTTTGGTTTTGCAAAGCCTGCTCGTTAGAAAAATTAGGATCGAGACCATCATATGCAAATGACACTAAGGAAAATATTACATTCTTACAAAGAATCCAAGGTGATATCTGTGGACCTATTCAACCAACTTGCTGACCATTTAGATATTTTATGGTGTTGGTTGATGCATCGACACGTTGGTCACATGTCATGCTATTGTCCACAAGAAATGCTGCATTGCTAAACCCCTAGCACAAATCATTAAATTAAGGGCTCACCATCCTGATCATCCCATTAAGTCAATTCGTCTTGACAATGTTGGAGAGTTTACATTAAAAACGTTTGATGACTATTGCATATCTATTGGGATTGAGGTTGAACACCCTGTTCCTCATGTTCACACCCAAAATGGTCTCGCAGAAGCTGCCATTAAAAGATCGCTTCAAATGGTCGCTAGAGCATTGGTTATGCGCACCAATCTCCCTGTTTCTGGTTGGGGCTATGCAATATTGCATGCAGCTGTGCTCATTCGTCTGAGGCCTACTGTCACTCAACCCTTTTCTGAGTCCCAGATGGTTGCTGGATATGAGCCTGATGTCTCACACTTACGCATATTTGAATGTGCAATTTATGGGCCAATTGCGCCTCCACAGCGCACCAAAATGGGTCCTCAAAGACGATTAGGCATTTATGTTGGACATGACTCTCAAACCATTATCCGCTACTTAGAACTCTTGACAAGCGATCTATTTACTGCTAGATTTGCAGATTGTCACTTTGATGAGACAGTCTTCCCGTCGTTAGGGGGAGATAAGAACAAACATGTTCAACAGGAACGACATGAATTGTCGTGGTCTGTACCCACTTTGTCTCATCTTGATCCCCGAACCGCACAGTCTAAAATTGAAGTGCGGAGAATTATCGATCTTCAAAACATAGCAGACTCTATGCCTGATGCGTTTTCTGATATCGCTAAAGTGACAAGATCACATATACCTGCTGCAAACGTGCCTGCAGGGATTGATGTCCCTAAAAATCATAGACATGGCGCCACCCCTAGAGGTATTGGGCATGGCGCTGCCACCACTAATGGGGATGGCAATGTGGCTCAGGCCGGGCTCCCAGCAAGGAAACGTGGGATGCCCAAAGGTTTGATAGATTCTTGCCCAAGAAAGAAAGCGAGTTTGGCACAAAAATATTCATTAATCATCGACGTAAATAACCCGTCTCATGAAGATATTCCAGATTATGGTTATGTCCAAGAGACATCATTGGGGGACGCTCTAATTTTAGAACCAATTTCAGAGAATAGGGAGATCTCCATGAATTACACTAGTGTACATGAGACGTTGAATCGAGATTCTATTATCCTGGATGATGTGTTTGCATATTATATTGCTCAAGGAATTATAGAGCACGATGATATTTAACCTCGCTCTGTTGCAAAATGTCAACGAAGAGCAGACTGACCAAAATGGAAAAATGCGATCCAGGTTGAATTGGATTCACTAACAAAGAGACAGGTATTTGGGCCTATAACGCTGACACCCCCAAATATAATGTCTGTTGGCCATAAATGGGTCTTTGTTAGAAAGCGTAATGAGAAAAATGAGGTTGTTAGATACAAATCCCGCCTTGTGGTGCAAGGTTTCTCATAACGTCGTGGAATCGACTACGAGGAGACTACGAGGAGACATACTCTCCCGTAATGGACGTTATAACGTTCCGCTACCTTGTTAGTTCAGTAGTTTCCAAAAAACTTGACATGCAGCTTATGGATGTGGTTACAGCATATCTCTATGGGGATCTAGATCCAAAGATATATATGAAGGTTCCAGATGAACTTCAATTACCCAAGTCAAGTGGCTCTAAACCACGGAGCGCGTTTTCAATAAGATTGAGATGCTCACTATATGGATTGAAACAATCCGGACGGATGTGGTATAACCGTCTAAGTGACTACTTGATTGGGAAGGGATATGTCAATAATGAAATATGCCCATGCGTGTTTATAAAAAGGACAAGTTCTGGATTTGCAAGTGTAGTAGTTTATGTCGATGACATGAACCTAATTGGAACTCTAGATGAGTTAAAGGAAATTGCTAAGTACTTGAAATCCGAATTTGAGATGAAACATCTTGGGAAAACACGGTTTTGTCTCAGACTAGAGCTTGAGCACCGTAGTGATGGGATTATAATCCATCCGTCAGCATATACTCAAAAATTACTGAGGCGCTTTAATGAAGATAAAGCAAAGCCTGTGAGTACTCCCATGATCGGTCATAGTCTTGAGCCTAAAAAAGATCCGTTTCGTCCAAGGGATGAGGACGAAGACTTATTAGAGGCTGAAGTGCCCTATCTAAGTGCAATAGGCGCATTCTCAATGCACAAGACCAGACATCTCATTCGCATTGAACTTGTTAGCTAGACACAGTTCTGTACACATTTGAGGAACTTGTGGTTTGAAGTCTACCACAGATGAACCTACATGCATTTATGAAGATAATTTAGCTTGTATTGAGCAAATGAAGTTAGGTTTCATCAAGGGCTACAACACCTAGCATATATCGCCTAAGTTCTTTTATAATTAGCAACAACAGGCACTTCTAAATATTGAAGTGAACCAAATCCGATCTGAGGATAATGTAGCGGACTTATTTACTAAGTCATTGCGAAAATCCACCTTCTAGAAACATGTGAAGAGCATCAGATTGAGAAAGTTATCCGAACTCCCATGATTGTAGCAATCAGGGGGAGATATTGACATCAGGGAGAGACATGATTTCTACATGTTCGATCTCGAAGAGTGAAGGACGTATTGTGCTCTTTTTGTCCTTTGACCAGGTTTTTTGTTACTTGGCAAGGTTTTTAACGAGGCAACAATCAAAGCGTCATCACTCAGTTTGAGCGGCACAAGGGGGAGTGTTGAAGGATGTCGACATAATGTGTGCCTCTACAAACTAGGGTTTAGAGTTGTAATAGGAAAGTGTTCTAGGTATTCAATTATATTCATATTCTATTACCTTTTGTGTACCTTGTAACTCCCTATATAAAGGGCTCCTATTATCAATAATAAACACATGATTACAATTCTCCTACAACAGTTATTTAGTTAAAGTTGTAGTAATTTCGTACATTTGTCTCTTTGACAATCAATTTAATTGTTAATTTATCATGGATAAACTATGAGTAATGTTATGTGAATACGTTAATTCATGTAATATAGCTACATCATTTAATAAAACATTTTGATAGAGCAGTTTCTAAATGACATGCATGAACTATCAAATAAGTTAAGAACTAAGTGAGATCCAAAAGGTGCTGAACGAAACCCGACCATTGTCGGTGATGGCCAATGCGGCAGTAAACCTAGAAGAAACCTCCGTAGACATCTGAAGGCAGTAAGGTGCTGAACGAAGAGAAAGCAAGAAACCCTAGATCCGAAACCTAGACAAAAGCCCTAGCCTTTCTGTCGCTCTCTAAATTATGTGTTATTTAAAAAAATATATATCATAGCATAGTCTAATTTGATTACGTTGTCTACCGATCAAAGAAAATCAAGATCCATATGACAATTATGCTATACCAAATATTTTTCGAAAGAGACATTTCAAGCATTGATAATTTTGAATAACTACTTTCTACAAAATGAAAAATAATAAAACAAATATGATGCATGCATTGCAATAAATTAAAGATGAAGTTCAATTCGTTTAAGTCATAAAGAATGAACAAAGACTATAAAATGATACTTTGATAAATAGTTTTATTTTTATTTTTTTTATTCATACTTTGATAAATAGTTAAATTGAGAAAATAGAAATTGTAAAAAGTTACTTAATTAATATGTTTTTGAATATTATATACTATTGCTTTTACATATTTCATTAATCATTAATATGTTTTGCGATATTTCTTTCATCAATTATTACTTCATATATTCGCTGGGTCCTTAAGGATATCTAGAAAAATTATTATCTTATGCATTTAGCTAGGTTCTTAGTAATATACACCGGTCCCAAGTCTGGATTGGAGAAATTTATTATTTTATCAAGGTTATTAATTTATTGAACATTCATTTATTGAGGTTTTACTGTATATTGTAGCCTCAAAGTCCAATTACTGTAAATATTTATTTTTGAGTTTTTTATAAATTACCTTTTAGTATATGTTTAGAGTTGAGAGTGATAATGAGTTCCTGTGATCCTTGAAATTACGTACACATTATTTTATTGATATAAAACTCATGTCAAGAAGACCACTATATATCCTCCCGCTGCCTTGCTATGAATAGATCAATGATTCGTGATGAAGACCACAATGATGTATAGGGATAGACCCGCTATACTTGAATTGAGCGCTCACTTATTTAAAGTAAGCCTATAACTATGTAAAGTACACATAGTATCTAGGCATAGAACAAATAAAAACTATACATTTTCCTTGCCCTTCAAGCTAAGGCTAGAAGTCTTTCCTGAATACAACATACTCAAAACCTCAGTAGCAGACACCTTCTTTGACTTTGGAGGATTCTTGTTTTTGGAGCCCAGAGGCCTACCTCTTTTGTTTTTTGGTTACTCCTCTTGCATAGCCTTTGGCAGTATCAACTCAGCTGGAAGCAACATTTAACTTCTGGTGTTTCCACAAGTCATAAAGTGGTTGTGAACTTGGCATTGAATTCAAGTACTTTCACATTCTTTGCCATTAAATACATCTGGTATTAAGAACTTTAATTTCTTAAGGGAGGAAAATAGAGAAGCAAGGCGTTCTCACTTAGCAGCTAGTTGTTGGTTTCTACCGGTACCATAGCCAGAGCATCACTCTCACTAGTTATTCTCAAATCGGCACTGCAAATGACAATAGACTTTATGGCCTTGTTTGACTCGGCACCACCAAATAAGGTTCTACCCATAAAAAGTAAAATGGGAGTAGTGAAGCCTTGAAATCAAAAAGTACCCTTCTGAAAATGGTTCTTACCTATGAAGCTGTGTAGAAGGTGTCTAGTTCAAGTCGGCGTGCCACAGGTTTGATGACCTTCATAGTCTGAGCTTTTTTAGGGGTTATAGGACAGAGCCCATCTTCATTAACATTCCACTGTTTACATTTACCAACCAGATTTTCAAAAACGAAGTGTACCTCCTGTTCAATACCTTGAGCAAACTTGAGAGTTTTTTCAAGAAGAACGGTTTCAAAATATCATTGAAAACCCTAAACTAGGCCTCACCGTTTGGCTTGCAAATCAGGTGGGCTGATGGAGACCCTCAAGGCCCGTAGGGTAAAAGTCCAGCCGGTTGGGTTGAGGGTCGGGCTTGGTTTAGAGGTTTGAAACCCGGTCCAGCCAGCCAAAAATCCGCTAGGCCCGGCTTGGTAAAGCCTGTAAATTAATATATATTATATAAAATTATATACATGTTCAAGTAAACCCTAATTTGTGTTTGGCCCAAATTTCAGTTTCTCTACAACATGTTATCAGCACGAAACCCTAACCCTGAAACCCTATATTTGTAGCCTTCAAATCCCAGGAACCACCGCCGCCCACCTTGAAGTTTTCACCTCCAAGAGCCCAGAACCGGCCAGAATCGACCTGAACCAACCACCGAAAGAGACCAAACCGGCCTCCCAAGAAGAATCCGAGATATATACAAGGAGCCGTTCCAAAGAAGACATCCGCACTTTGCAGCCCCGCTCAGGCCGCAACTGCGGTGCGCAGCTTTCCGGACGGAGGCCAAGGGTCGGACGGACAGGTCTGCAATCTGGTGGAGTCGCCGGCGACGTGGTTGCAGCGTTGCCTAGAACCTGCAGTTGTAGGTGAGGTTGCTGCCCAGAAACCTGCAACCTCGATCTCCTCCGACCTCGATCGCTGCCCAGAAGAGGTCTGGGACGCCTCTAGCCTCTGTCCAGCCCAATTCACGCCGCCGTCGCTGCCTGAAACGCTACAGAAGATCGACGTCCACACTTTAGCGATAGTGTGGACGTTCGCTTTGGAACGGGCCTATCTATATATATATATATATATATATATATATATATGCATTACTAATTAGTGCAGATATCCGCTTTGGAACAGGCCTGTATATATGTATGTATGTATGTATGTATGTATGTATATATATATATATATATATATATGAATTACTAATTGACCCATTTATTTACCCTTTTCGGCGATTATATTTCAACATGGTAAGTACATGCATGCATATAGAAAGTATATTAGGCTAATCCTTTTTTTGGATGTGCGCGTGTCCACACACACATACTATATATTATAAATTAAACCGGATGTGGGGATGAGCCTCCCAGCTAAGCTAGATCCAAACTCCTTAAAAAAAATAGTATCTTTAAATATTTCTTTGTAAATAAAATCCGGCCCGGCCTGACTAGTTGACGAGGCTTACCCTAAACCTAATGCGACATGTAGAGTCAAAAAGTTTGTGATCAAGATCAAGGTACTTGCTCGCCACAGATGCTACATTTTTAATAGTCTTTCGTTGCTCAAAAGTTGGAGGCATGTTTGTGTTCTGAACCCAAAAGAATAAAGAGTTCAAAACCACATCATTTAACGGAGCAATCCCATCATACGGATGCATGACCACTGGAGATCAATTGAAACTCCAAAGACCACCTATAAGAACCTTGTTGCAATCCTTTCTCAGATCAAAAGAATTAAAACAAAAACCTTTTAGGGGATCACTGAAAACTTTTGTCTAGGACCTAAACCCGTTGGAAAAAAAGCTTTAGATCATTAACTTTCACATTTTTCCTGGTCAGAGGGTGGGCAAAGAGGAAGGATTGTGCATTTTTCTGCACAACTCCTTCTCCTTCATCCATTCTTGAGATGTGGACAATATTGTTGCCTGCAATAGCCAACGAAAGAGAAAAACTATGGGTGATTGACTCAATGGTTGACATGGTGATGATGAGAGACGAAAGGTTTAGTTTCGGGAAATTGATTAAGAAATGGGAGATCGTCACAGAACGACAGGGATGAAGTCTAGGGCTTCTAGGGTTTGGAGCGGCAAACAGCGCTCTACGTTTTTCTATTTGTTTTGACTAATTGTCTCATCGGTGTTGAAATTCCGTACACATATATCTAGCAATCTAGCATAGTTAATTCGTATCTAATTACATATAATATCATGAATTTTGCAGATATTGACCTACGCTCTTACGGTATTGGTTTCGGCTTATATGGTATAGTTGCTAACTGTTCGTTTAATTAAGAGAAAATTTCCCAAAGGTCCTAAAGTGGAGGAGTATATTTTTTGTTTTATTAATTCCACCTATACCCTTTTCATCGAGGTTACTATTATATTTACCCTTTTACGTTTTTACCATTTTGTTTTTACATTTATCGTGAATAGTAAATGTATATTATCCTATAACCTATATCTTTTTCATTGAGGTTACTATTATATTTACTCTTTTACTTTTTTACCATTTTGTTTTTATTTTATCATGAATAGTAAATGTATATATAACAAACGATTTCTCTTTTTCAGATGGAGCGTGGTGGGCTTATATATATATATACTAGCATGGGCCTACACACATAGGGAGGTTTTTTTTTTTCTTTCTTTTTTCTTCAAGGTGTGTGGGGAAGTAGTTAAAAGTAGTGGGGAGTTTCCTCATAGAAACCCACCACGTTTCCACTACTTTTATTTTAATATTGTTTTTATTTTTATTTTGTAAATTGACTTTATTATCTCTTTTGATTATTTCTGATTCAAAGTTTTTTAATATATAAAGGGTAAATTAGTAAAAAATTTCAGTTATGGAGAGCAAGCTCTCTTCTCTTAATAATAGTATGTATATATATATATACACACACACACACACACAAATATATATATATATATATATACAGCGCTTCTCCACTATGGACATCAGCAGTTTTTCTTAGGTACGGATTTTAGGTTTTGACCCACTTTTCGATCATAGTTTCACATCTTAACCGTTCAGTTTTTAGATCTTAATGTATAGATCACCTCTGCAAAATTTCAGCCAAATTGGTGATTGTTAAGGCAACCAAAACTGCAATTTACAACAATGTACACGAACTGTTCCGGTTCGTCAGATTCGGTTCGTTCGTGTAAATTGCAGTTTTTGATTCCTAAACGATTACCAATTTGGCTGAAATTTTGCAGATGTGATCTATACATTAGGACCTAAAAACTGAAATGTTGAGATGTGAAAATATGATCGAAAAGTCAGTCAAAACTGGAAATCCGTACCTTTTAGTTACTTTCTCAAACTTTGGTTCGAAAATCAGTTTGGTCCCTGATTTTTTTATCTTTTTTTATCACGATCATCCATGATCTTCCAAATTGCACCAGCCGCGTCCAAACTTCAAACTCCCCTCCAAATGTAATGTCACATGCTGAGTTGGAGTCGAAATGGAGCCCTATTTTTCAGCCTTTGATTCTGAGTTTGGACGAAACATCCCAACTACCTCTTCCTCTTTTTCTTCTCAACCCAACTCTCTGACCTAATTTTCTTCTTCAAATCCCAATTTCCCTATGAACTTAAACCCTAATCGAAGCCCAAAAACCCAAGAGCTCCTCTCTCTCTCTCTCTCTCTCTCTCTCTCTCTCTCTCTCTCTCCATCTCCACCATGTCCTTCCCCCTTAAATCATGACCATAATCAAACACTAAAATTAAATCTTTACTCCCGACGGTCGGTGATCCGATGAGTTCTCGACACGTTGCCTCCTCTCATGCATGCACTGATAAGGTTGGAGAGTAAGAGCTCGCGCCACACTCCGCTCTGGCACTCTACCACCTGACTCTTGTGGATAGCAACCGAGTCAAACTCGTGAGGCTCAACTCGTTGTCGATGCTTCTGGCGCTGTTTAAAGCGCTCGGGTTAAGTATTGTTGATTCTGTTGATCTCTGTGGCGAGGGAAGGTGGGCAATGCTAGACGCGAACGACGAGTATTTGGTGGGGATGCTGATGAGGAACGAGATGGACTCAGAGTTGACTCGCGAGAACTGTGTGGCGGCACTGTGCATATTGAGCCATATGTCGATAAGGTTCTGGGGGCTGGCGAGGGAGTCGAAGGCGGTGTAAGTGTTGAGTGAGGTGGAGAATAGAGAAAGCGAGAGGGTGAGGAAGAAGTCCAAGAGGTTGTTGATGATCATGAGAGGCGGCAGCGGTGGAGGAGGGAAGGCGAAGGATGGTGGCCCAGACTGGGAGGGGGTTTTGTATTCGGGTTCAGAGTTAGGATTCGCACTGGAACCCGGTACCTTGGCAGTGGTAAGCTTCTGTCTCTGTTAAATTTACTGATAATCTTGAACTTGTGGCAGCCATTTTTGGTTTTAGTGCACGACGTCGAGCACGTGGTTGGCGTATGCTACGATGGCAGTGGTTTGGGTTTTCGTTTGTTGCTGCAGATCTTGATTGTGCCAAGAAATGTTCGATTTTGACGCTCTGGGTTTGATTAGGAAGGTGGATTGCGAATTAGGTTGAGGAATTGAGTTGGGTTTTGGGGGTCGGATTGAGAATTATGGTTTTTGATCGAATTAAAGAAGAAGTATAATATGGAGGATCAAAGGCTGAAATTGTCTATTTTACCCTTCTTAGAGGGTTCAAGGCTAAAAAGTGGGGCCCCATATAAGCTCCAACTCAGCATGTGACGTCATATTTGGAAGGGAATTTGTAATTTGGACGCAGCTGATGCAATTTGGAAGATCAGGGATGATTGTGATTAAAAAAAATATCAGAGACCAAACTGATTTTCGACCCAAAGTTTATGGGAGTAAACTGAATTTAATGTGTGTGTGTGTGTGTGTGTGTGTGAAGGGAATTTGTAATTTGGACGCAACTGATGCAATTTGGAAGATCAGGGATGATCGTGATTAAAAAATATCAGAGACCAAACTGATTTTCGACCCAAAGTTTATGGGAGTAAACTGAATTTAATGTGTGTGTGTGTGTGAAGGGAATTTGTAATTTGGACGCAACTGATGCAATTTGGAAGATCAGGGATGATCGTGATTAAAAAAAAATATCAGGGACCAAACTGATTTTCGACCCAAAGTTTAAGGGAGTAAACTGAATTTAATGTGTGTGTGTGTGTGTGTGCTACTTCTCTGTTAAGGATATCCTTAACTTAGCTTACGATACGGATTTCCATATTTTGACAACTTTTCAATCACATATTCACATCTTAACCGTTCAGTTTTTAGGTATATATGAGTATATCACTTCTGCAAATTTTCAACCAAATTGATGATCGTTAAATCATCCAAACCTGCAATTTACGCAAACGGTTCAGGTTGGACAAAATCGGTTCGTTCGTGTAAATTCCAGTTTTGAATGCCTTAACGATCATCAATTTGGCTAAAAATTTGTAAAGATGATCTACACATTACGACCTAAAAACTGAATGGTTAAGATGTGAATATGTGATCGAAAAGTGGTCAAAATATAGAAATCCGTACCTTAAGTTAAGTTAAGGACTTCCTTAGCATAGAAGGATTGTATGTATGTATGTATGTATGTATGTATAATCTTGCCCAGGTGCGGATATCCATACCTAAGGTACGGATTTCCATATTTGACCCACTTTTCGATCATATTTTCACATCTTAACCTTTCTATTTTTAGGTCCTAATGTATAGATCATCTCTACAAATTTTCAGTGAAATTGATGATCGTTAAGGCATCCAAAACTGCATTGACATGAATGAACCGAATCTGTCGAACCAGAACTGTTCGTGTTTATAATGGTAAATTGCAGTTTTGGATGCCTTAACGATCATCAATTTGGCTGAAAATTTGCAGAATTTATCTGCTCATATATACCTAAAAACTGAACGGTTAAGATGTGAAAATGTGATCGAAAAGTGGGTCAAAACTGAAAATCCATTCCTTAGCTTAGGAACGGACATCCGCAGCCAAGAAGGGGTGTGTGTGTGTGTGTGTGTGTCTATATATATATATATATGGTGGGTTAGGATCATGGGACACATTATTTGCAAGGTTGGAACCGGGGATGTTTGTTGAGCCGGGGAGTCGGGGAACCCAGATCAGGGATGTTTTGTTCAGTTTGATGTAGGTCGGTGGCGTGGCTCGGAGAGATTGGACCGCTGCCATGGCAGTGTGGATCTTGACGATGTGGGTCGGCGGAATGGATAGAACGAAACTCTGCCAGAAGGGGCCGTACGACGGCACGCTGGAGAACACGGCAGACTAGGCCCGAATCAGGCTGCTGGGCCGAGAGATCTCCTTGGTATGCCCTATTGGGCTTTAATTGTTGGGCTGGGGTTTCTACCTTAGTCCATCAGCTTCTATTTGGGCTAGGGTTTTGGTTCTTGGCCCAAACATATGTTTTTAGCTTTTGTCTAATTACAATAAATTTCCTTGTATTAGGAACCAAACGACTGTAGTTTTGGCTTGTCTATTTGCTATGTTTTTTTCGTAGCTTATAGGTTCACTTTTATAGTGAGCGATAAGTTCAAATATAGTTGGTCTATCCTATGTACTACTGTGGCTCCTCCACGAAGCCCTGTTCTGGCCATTTTTATGTGTCAGCGGGTGAGTATGCACTACTAGAAATCTGTTCATAGACGTCGCATGTTTTAAATCGGTCATACTTGCACACGATGTAAAAAAGTAATCTAACATCGTTTTACGAAAATACCGATTTAAATGTATGTCATTAACATCAGTTCTTAAAATGACTGGTGTTAAAAGTTTTGTTTGAAAATTTGCGAGAACCTATTTTTGCAAAAAGCGCTAAGTGTTTAAGTGAATTGAAGGAAGCGGGTTCTAAAACTCAAAATTCTCACACTTAGAAAAAAAAAGCGCCCAACCCCAAAACTTAAACAGAAATCCTAACTCGAGCTCTATCTCGACTCTCGACCTCCTTTCTGAACCATACTCGAGCTCCTCCTCCTCAGTCGCCGCCATTGTTACCGTCATCGCCTCCTTCATCTACCTCCTCGGCTTTGTCTAGTCCTTCATCTCACGCGCCTCCCACTACGACGATGAGGTGCTCATCAACTGCCGCTGCTACCCTCCCCCAACCAAACCCAAATTCGTCCACACTGACCCCTCATTGTGCTTCGAGGAGGACGAAGACATCATCCAAGCCGTTCTAGAATCGAAGCTCGGCGACTGCAATATCATAGAAGCGATTCGGTGAGAGTGGATTTAGAGAACGACTGGGAGGTCACTGAAGGGTTTACCTCTCGAAGGTTTCGATTACGCCTCCATTCTTGGACAGTGCAGCGAGTCGCCAATCGGAGACGAAGTAATCTTTATAGGTATGATTGTTTTTATGGGCTATTGTTTTCATTTGGGCGAAATTATTGTATGGATTTGTGGGCTATTGTTGAAGTATGATTGTTTTTGTTTAGAGTTTAAGAAGCTCGAGTTTGTGGGTGGGTTGAAGAACTGTGAATTTTTAGAGAAAGTCAAGTCCAGCTTGGGTATGTGCTCTCACTTGCTTCCAATCTTTTTACCAATTGAAATTGTGTGCTATGCAATTTTGGTTTTAATTGCTTTATTCTATGATTTGTATGGTCACCTTGAGTTTGAACTGTTGATTTTGTTATGCTTTAGAGATTGGGTGGTCTGGAGTTGACTGGAGAGGAAAAGAGTTTGGACTTAATTGCTCCAAAAGTTCAGAACTTATGGTATATGTTCTTTGGTTTACTATGAGTCCAAGTAGTTTAGATTGAAAGAATTTGGTTTTGCCACTCTGGGTAGTAATGGGTTCTTAGTATTTGATCGAAAATCTTGTTGGGTCCAACAAGTTTGTGCTGAGTTTGTTCTGATGACCAGTTTGTTTTGTGTTTTATGACTATCTAATGTTGGTTCTTATTGCAATATGCCTTGTGCAGTTCTCAGTTTGCACTCAATTTATACATTCTTTTCCATGAGTTGGTGGGTCGACCGGCTTCCTTGTTGTACGGAGAGGAAAAAGTAAGAACTTTGTCCCTGCCTTTTGAACTGTTTTCTTCTCATGTTTGTTGAGATTTTGTTTTATCGTATTGATTTTTATGCAATTGTTCTGAGCCAAACTGTTGTTGATTACAGGTGAGGGTATTTTATGCTGTTAGGATCTTTCTTGGTCTCATCTCTGTTATTACTGAAACCATTCTGGTTTGTGCTCTGTCAAGAAAGTATGGAAAATGTCTTGCCTCGTATACTTGCGATGCTATGCTTAAGCAGCGGTTGTTTCTTTGCTAGTACAAGTACGTGGATCTTTTTCTTCTTGCCCAGCTTTTTGTTTTTGTTTTTTCCGAGTGTTATTTTACTTGCTTGTCTTGAGGTAGTTGTTCAATGAAATAATGATTCTTTCTATTGCCAGGTTTTTTGCCAAGTTCGTTCTCTATGTATGCTGTGACTGGTAAGTGAACTCTGCTCATAACTAGTTACAGTTTCTTATCGAACCTT
>BDJD01003950.1:113318-138935 GCA_002564525.1 Rosa multiflora
TTCTTGTGGGTTGATGAGTGAATTGAAGCAATAGGTATTGATGGGTTGCATTCTATTGTTTTGGGGCTTGACTTTTCGGGAAACATTTTGTGAGAATTGGGAATTTCTATTGTTTTGAAAAGTATCAAGATTTGGTGTGAGTTGCTTTGATGTGATTTGAATGTTTTGATCTAACGACCGGGGGTCAGAAGATCTGAGAGTCACAAGTTGTGATTTCTCATTTTGGTTTGAGTTAATGTTTTGATCAGATGACCGGGGAGGTCTGATGATTGGAGGTCACGGGGTGACATATCCTTTTGTGTGAGTTGAGTAACTTTTGGGTTATGAGTGACCATTTTGAAAGGTTTTGATCTGACGACCGGGGAGCTCTGAGGATTTGGGGTTGCTGGGAGTAACCTCAGGCATATATATCAGGACTTCACACCTTTGGCCGGGTTTGTGGATACGATCAGTTAGAGCTCTAGTCTGTTGCCTTAGTACATCATGGGGGTAGCGGGGAGCTATCTGATGCTCATGAGTACGTGTTTTTAAAAGGGAGTTTCGGGGATTCTTTCTTTTAAATGTCCTGGGAGGACTTGGTTATCATATTTAATTGTCAGAGTTTCAATTTATTATGATTTGGTCACGGGGTGACTTGTGTTGATTTGGAAATGTGTTTTTAAAAGGGAGTTTCGGGGATTCTTTCTTTTAATTGTCCTGGGAGGACTTGGTTATCATATTTAATTGTCAGAGTTTCAATTTATTATGATTTGGTCACGGGGTGACTTGTATTCGTTTCTTTTGGGAAAAGAATGTGTTGTTTTGGGAAAACAGGGTGTGTGTTTCTTTTACGAGTATGATGGGTTTCCTCGTTAGGCGAGTTGTGCATGTGTGGTTTTGAGTTACTCATACGGGCTTGCAAAAGCTTACCGGTTTTGTTGTGTGGCAACCCGGTGCACCATTCAAACGGTGTAGGGGTTAATCCTGCAGGTTAGGATAATCGTGCTGAAGCTGAGGTAGCGCCTTTGCAGCTTTACGGTAGGAAGCAAATTTTGTGACTTTACCGTTATTTGGACTTCCGTCGTAGTGAGCTCTGAGGAGCATTTACGTTTATCTTGTTGTTGACAATTTAATTCGTAAGCTTGTGTAATATATAACTCTTTGGAGCGAGTGTATATTAACTTTGAGGGTTCAGGGCATCAATATGTGTGTAAGTTTAAGGGAAAAAGATTTCAGGTATTTTGTATTGATTCAGGTGCGGATATCTGTACCTAAGGAAAAGGTACGGATTTCCATGTTTGACCCACTTTTCGATCATATTTTCACATGTTAACCATACAGTTTTTAGGTCCTAATGTATAGATCATCTCTACAAATTTTCAGCGAAATTGATGATCGTTAAGGCATCCAAAACTGCAATTTACACTAATGAACCGAATCTGTCGAACCGGAACCGTTCGTGTTTATAATGGTAAATTATAGTTTTGGATGCTTTAACGATCATCAATTTAGCTGAAAATTTGCATAAGTGATCTACTCATATATACCTAAAAACTGAATGATTAAGATGTGAAAATGTGATCGAAAAGTGGGTCAAAACTGAAAATTCGTTCCTTAGCTTACGAACTGATGTCTGCAGCCAAGAAGGGCCCTCTATATATATATATATATATATATATATATATATATATATAGATGGTGATATGGATATGTTCTTGAGTAGATTGGAATTGATAGGAAATTGCCCTTGATTGATTTAATTATGAAAGCGGTTAATGTTGAATTTATGATGATTAAGAGTAGTTTGCTTAAGACGGTAAACAATGACAATGTCTATAACTATCATTCCGGATACCACGGTTGTAAGAAAAGAAGTGAGTTGGTTATTGTTAACGAAAAGGTAAATCGCTCAAGTTCTTAGGGAATCGGTATCCGAAATGAAGTTATATTGGCTAATGATCATTGGGCCGAACTTAATAAGAAGTTTGTTTTGTAAATACTTTGACGATTAAAAGGGAATTAAGGAAGCTAAGGTGTACCAAGAAAATAGAAAGGTCTAACGAGTTGACCTAAAAATTTAATTACGGATCATTGCTTTGTTAAATTATCCATGTCCCGAAAATTGAGATAAATTTATGGGCTAAATACAAATTACTACCCTGTAGTTTAGGTCCAAAATCAATTCAGTCCCTGAACTTCTAATTTTATCAAAAACACCATTGCACTTTCAATTTTGATATATATAATAGGTCCAATTTGTTAGTTTTCCGACAATTGAGTTATTTAACTTATTAATGTGGCTCATATATGACCTATGTTTCCTCCTGTGGTGTCGAGGTGGTCTCCATAGTCAAGTTAGAAGTGAGTCCTACTATTAAAAATAAATAGTTTTTCAACAAATAATCCAACTATAACTTGAATCCATAATAGAATATTAATGAATTGGACCTATTATATCAAAATTGAAAGTGCATGGGTGTTTTTGATGAAATTAGAAGTCCAGGGACTGAATTGATTTTGGACCTAAACCATAGGGTACTAACTAGTATTTAGCCCTAAATTTATTTAATGGAATGTTCGGGAATGGAAATGGTCAATTGTTTTCTTAAAGTAAAAGGTTAAAGAAATGAAGGTCAAATTATTAAGTATAATGGCCATATCTTAAATGGTTCAAATGCCATATCATTTGAATTATTTGGGAATGGATAATAGGTTTTATCTATTGAAGGGAAATTAGTTAGACTTCAAAGAAATTAAATTAAAGTTTTGGTTGTTCGGTTAATACGCTATGATAATGTGAGGTTACTCATTAGTTTGAATTTATTTCAAAGGACTCGAGCGTGTGCACAAGGAATTAGACGAAGCATCCAAAGTCTGAAACGAAACTAAGTTTGGGCGAGCACTCCAATTCCAGGTAGGGTGAGCTGTCCCTTCCTTGTTAGAGGCTTTTCTATATGTGGAATGCTCTAGTATAATAATATGTTGCGTGCAAGTACCTGTGCTTTAGTTGTTCATTAGTCGTTGTCTCATGATACCTGTGTTTTCATCACTGATACTTGTTGATTGTGAAAACCGAGGCTAGACTTGCATGTTGAGGCTAAACTGTACCCCTTGTATGTTTGTACTTGTGACCTGGAAGTGAATGGGACCTAGATGTGTAGATTCCTAGGGATCCCACGATGTCGATAACCGTGAACCTCCGGAGGGGACCGTGCTCCTATGTTTGTCGAGGAAGAGTGAGTACAGACAGTGAATCAGTCATAGGAGACTCAGGCCCAAGAAATGGACACTTTCGCTACTTGTAGTCACAAGGACTACAGAGTAGTTGGCCGGTTCTCGAAGGATGACGAACCGGGTCGGTCACCGATTTGTTTTATTTTAACCGGTAGGTAAGTATCTCGGAGCTCCAAGTTGCTCCAAGTTGTGTGAAGCATGCTGCATATGTTTTATCAAAGAGAATAAATGTTTGTGGTTGTCTCTTTTTAAAATATTTTTCGATAAACGTGCACAATATTATGTAATAAATATTTTCAATTATTACTATTATTTTCAAAGCTAGCATGGTTGGGTCGGCCCTTACTAGGCATGTGAGGACGAAAGCTCACCCCTACAACAGTGTGCAAGTTTCGAGCATGTGGTCGAGGAGCGTATGGGGGAGGCACATGGCCCGGCTTGGCGTATTTCTCTTTGCTTTATTAAATTATGGTCTTAGTTCTTTTGAAGTCCCTTATTTATTTACTTTCTTACTAATTTAATTGTTTATTTGTTTTCTATTCGCTCATTTACAAAATTTCGAGAAACCCGTAACCCTAGGGCGCGTCTCTCATACTTGTTTTTACTTGGTGATTTATTATTTTCCAAATTGGGCTCCTATTGTAAGCCCAAATCTTTTAGCCCACTTTAAATTCCGCTTTCAAAAATATGTTGTTCGGTTGCTAGAATGTTTTGTGACTTTTGTCCAAGAAAGTGTTTTGTAAACCAACAGTATAAACCCAAAAGACCTTGCGATTTCGGGTTGATGAGTTATCGGAATGTCATTCGTGACATGTCGATTTCTCATTGGCTCGTGGTAGCGGCGCGGTGGGACCCCTCTCCCGGGTCACCACAATGTGCTAGTTATGAAAGTTGTAATTGTCGTTGAGATGAAGATCTTTTGTGTTGGAAGTTTTGTCAAATTTTGACTTTGGGCGGGCGGCGGTGCCGCCACTGTGGTGGTTGACAGGACCCGCCCTGGATTTCACCTTGAAATCCAAAGTGGCCATGCGGGGCCCACCTTAGAAGAAATTCTACCAAACATTTGGCGGAACTTCCTCTAAAAGTGGACTACCCAAAACCTGTAGAAAAGACATTTACACTTCTAAAATAATCCACCCTTAATCTTCTGGAGCCACCATGCTCCCTAAATCACAACATCTCCCATTTTAGAAAACAATTCTAAACTTAAGAATATTAATCTCATGGGTTATCAGAGCAATCTAATGCACATGCGTACAAGAAGATAGAATACAAGATAAATGACCGACACTTTTATAATGCGGAAGCTATGACAGCTATGCCTCAACCCCATGTACGCTCGACCTCAAGCTAAACTAGCCTGTAAACTGAGCATTTGAAACCGAAGGGCCCAGGGGAAAAGCATTTGAAAACTGTTAGAGTGAGTGGACGAAAAATAAGTAATTTTGAATGAATAAGTGAAACTCAACGCTTTCCCAAGTTATTCTCTAAAACCTCGCATGCAGTAAAAATCTTAGAAACACTCTTAATCATCATCTTTATTGAAAACTCAATTATGTAATGTCGATCTTCTCGAAATCTCTTAAAATCTCAAATCCCTCAATTACATAATGATATTCCAAACATCTCGTTAAATTACTCATATCTCAAATCATAACTCAAAATAGACGATGACTAAAGGGGACTGCCGATTAGTCATCTCATGCCACCTGGAGGGGACTGCCGACTAGTGACGCATCGGAGGGGACTGCCGACCGGACGAGGAGGTGATGGTTAGAGGGGACTGCCGACTAACCATAGGTAGTTAGAGGGGACTACCGACTAACTACTTCATGCCATCTAGAGGTGACTGCCGACCAGATGACGCATCGGAGGGGACTGCCAACCGAAATAATTTGGTGGGGACTGCCGACCAGAATATTGTCTGGAGGGGACTGCCGACTAGACTATTACTTGGAGGGGACTGCCGATTAGGTAATGCATGCATGCGCTGACTTATATACCTCCTCAATGAACTGGAATCAATCTCTTTAAAATAATTGCTCTCGGAAAGAAACCCGATATTAATTCCATAAATCCTCAATAATTCACCGAAAGCATAACTTAAGAATATCTCGATAACTCAAAGCTCAATATCTCAATAAATCCTCGAAAGCATAAATCAAATACTCGGTAAATCAATAAATGCTTTCGGAAAGAAATCTCACAATATAACCTCAAAGCTGATAAATTTGGAGCTCATAACTCAAGAAATCTCGATAATTCAATCATGCTCAAATATTTGATAAATCATTTGTATTCGTATATCATCATATAAATCAATACTTTAAATCAATAATTCTCATAATATTTTCTTAATCAGTCACTTCCCGAAAATCATTTCCCACTCAATAACTCATAAATAAATAGAACTAAATACAAATTATTACCCTGTGGTTTAGGTCCAAAATCAATTCAATCCCTTAACTTCTAATTTCATCAAAAACACCCCTGCACTTTCAATTTTGATCTAATAGGTCCAATTTGTTAGTTTTCCGACAATTGAGTTATTTAACTTGTTAATGTGGCTCATATATGGCCTATGTTTTATGATGTGGTGTCGAGGGGGTCTGCATAGTCAATTTAGGAGTGAGTTCTACTATTAAAAATAAATAGTTTTTCAACAAATAATCCAACTATAACTTGAACCCATAACAGAATATTAATGAATTGGACTATTAGATCAAAATTGAAAGTGCAAGGGTGTTTTTGATGAAATTAGAAGTCCATGGACTGAATTGATTTTGGACCTAAACTACAGGGTACTAACTAGTATTTAGCCCAAATAAATATCTCAAAAATCTACTGAAAGCCCTCGGGAAGGAATTTCAATACTAATCTCGTAATTCATAAATAAATCTCAATATATCAAAGCTCAATAAACCATAAAACTCAATAATTCAAAGCATAAATTAAATCTCAATTGGAAAATAATAATAATACTACATGCACAATTTATGTAAAATAAATGTCCACTCACTGGTGAATCTCGTAGCTAATCTTGCTGCCTGCCCGTATCCTCCTCTCTCGAAGGCTCATTACGCCCTGTAATAAGTGGCAGGATATAATTAACCTAAATAAGGAGATAATCTAAAAATCAAAACTCATTCCCTCAGAAAACTAATACTTGTTATTCATAAATTCCTCTAAAAATCCCTCTCTTCAATTTAGGATTTCAATTCTCGAATTCGGAATTTTCTTCAATTTAGGATTTCAATTCTCGAATTCGGAATTTTCTTAATGATTTCCACGACCTTGATTAATCTTTAACCTTCACAAGGATCGTTCAATAACGTAGCCGATTTAAATCCGATTCCTTAACCATAATTAACCACCACTTTATAAAATAATTTCCTTTCTAACAGTTTCAAATTCTCTCTAAATTTTCTTTTTAAACCACAACTACTTCTCAAATTTCCCAACAAAATAACTCAAAACCAAAATATAACCAATAACATTTAACCAAGGGATTTAAACTATGTCCAACATCAAATTTCCAAGAAATCTCAATGCCCAAACAACCTCAAGTCTAAAACATAGCTCAAAGATTAAATTAATGGGTTTTGGAGGGGCTGACTGACCCTCCTCACCACCATCAGCAGCGGCGACACGTGGCTTCACGCACCACCACACCTATCCCCAATTCCGGTCAACCTATCTAGCTCAAAATCATCTTCACAACAAACCCAACAATCTTTATACCTATAACAACAACCAATTTCAAGTAGAAATAGCCGAAAATTTAATCCTAAGATCAAGATTTCGTCAATTACTGTTCACGCTCTCAAACACCTTCAATTCTTCCTCCGCCGGTCGTGAGAAGCTGCAAGAAGTTAGGGATGAAATTCAGCATCGTCCTAGCTACCAAAACCCCAAAGAAATCCGGCCCGAAAACTGCCAGAAACAGGAGATCGAAGCAAATCTCCGATTTCCCATTTCTAGAAACTTCTCTTCGAATCTCCAAAATCAAAGCTACCCAAGATGAAAAAATTACATGGATTGCAAGAGGAAGGAGAGGCAGTCCGGGAAAGTCTCGTTCCACCGCTGGAGAGGGCCGGACTCGCCGCCGGCTAGGTCGGGAAGCACAGTGCCGATCTGCCCCTTTATCTCTCTTCGGGTTTTCTCTATCTTTCTTCGACTTCCCAAAATGGAAGCCCCGAAAAAATAGTAACTTCCCCTTTGGGAAACACCCCAATATACCGCATAATCTCTCAAATTTACAAAATTGCCACTGTGTTTCAACCCTCATAACTCGTTCGTTCAACTCTGATTTTAGTGTGCCACATGTCCACAAACTCGGTTTAACATCCTCTACAATTTCCATGAAGAAAGTTTCCTCAAATTTTGACCCGAACAAAAAGTCAACTTTTAGGGCCCCCTAAAAGGTCAAGACGGAGCCGAAAATAAAAATAACTCTCGTTTACCGTCCGAAAGACTAGTAAACTGGTAAATTTGGGTTCTGGTCACCCCAGGGACAGTTTCTGTTCCTGATTTCGACGTACTCGTCGATACGAGCATTTCGATATGTGGTTTGTAATTTTTGGAGATCATATGAACATGTTAGGGTTTTAGCATTTTCGATTCGATCGGTTTTCGGAATGTGAGGATTCGGCCGTTCAACTGACTTGTAGTTTTGTTTTATCAATAGTAGAAGTGTTCCGAGTTTGTTGGATGGTCCCGGATGACAATCCGACTGTTGGATCGTCGTATAATTGTGTTTTGTGAATTGTGTGATTTGTGTTGTATTGAATGTGATATTGATGTGATTAGGTGATTGACGGAATTGTGTGAGCGGAGTATGGATGATTTTGTGCTTATCTTGGTTTGTGTGAAGACGCAGCAGGATTTGGAGGTGAGTAAATCTCACAAGGTTCATTTAAGAACGGAGTTACTTTATTTTCGGAATTAATGGTTAAATTGTGAAATCGTCTTTCATAAATAAATATTTGTTTTAAAATTATATGAACTTGATCGTCAACGGTTCATAGGTAAGTAAAATAAAGTTTTATTATAAAAATGATTTTTCACGGGTTTTGTATTTGTGAATAATAGTTGGTATTAGTGGCATCCCTAAGTGGATGACTATGTGTGTGTGTGTGTGTATATATATATATATATTTTTACGTGAAATATATATATCTTGGTGGAATTGAGTGTGTAGTTTACTATGAGTGGATGACTATGTGTGTGTGTGTGTATATATATATATATATTTTTACGTGAAATATATATATCTTGGTGGAATTGAGTGTGTAGTTTACTATTGTTGTGCAATGTGATGTTGAGAAAAATATATGGTTTTGGAAATAAAAGATGGTTTTCTTGTCTTTGAGTTTTGAAAGAAATATGTATGGTTTTGGTGATGGTTTGAGTTGAGAAACAATATTTGGAAAATGATATCATTATTGTTTGAGGCTGTTGGAGATAAGGAAACAATATTATGTGATGACCTGTGTGGTGATATGCGTGATGATTTTGTGTAAATGATGTGGGTCGTTGTGAGATGATTTATTTGAAGTTGATGGGTGATCATCGACTTTGGTGTTGATGGGTGATCATCGACTCTTGTGTGAGTTGTTGACCTGTGTAGTGATTTGTGTGATGACATGTGTGGTGATCTGTATGATGACCTGTGTGGTGATTGGCGTTATTAATGGATGTTTTTAGTAAATGTTTTTATTTATTTCTATTATTGAAATGTTTGTTTTCTTGGTAATCTCCTGAACTAAATTTTATGTAGGGATTACTATGATTTTTATTATTTGTTTTAATGTAATCTCCTGAACTAAGTTAGATACAGGGATTATGGCATTTTGAATTGTTTGTTTTAAATATTAGGATTAAATTCTGCTTACTACCCTGTACTTTTAAGGGTTCGTCAGTTCAGTCCTTGCACTTTTAATTTAATCAAAAAAGTCCTCGCACTCTCCAATTTCATCAAATTGATCCATTCCGTCATTATTCCATCAATTTTCTCTGTTAAGGTGCTGACGTGGCACTTTTTCACAAGGAAATTCCCAAAATACCCATACAAGTATAAACAAAACTCTCCTTCTTCTCCGTCCTTCCCTTGTTCAATTCTCAACCAACTTCCCTAGATCGATCCCCACTACTAGCTCACTTGGAAGGTCATACTAAAATCAAATGCATACCAAAACACATCAAAGACTCCAAATATGAACTCATCCAAGCAAGAGTACTGAAATCAAGAGCAACTCATAAAGACAAAACCCCCAACAATCAATGAGAGGACTCTGTGCTTTGAACACCATCAACCTAAAATACACATGACCAGAAACTCATAAAACAAGCCCAGAATGAACCATTTAGTAAGCAAAACACAAAACAAGAAATTTGGCTCATCATTTTGTTTAGTATAAACACAAACTCACACACAAATGTGGCCAGCCCCAGTTGATCATACCCCAGCAACCATCCTCATCCTCCTCAGCCAGATGCCCCACCTCTCCGACCCCAAAGTCATCGCCACCATGACCAGCGTCGTCTCCGACGTCGCCTAGACCCACTCCGTCCTTAACGCCTTAGGTGACCGTCCAGACCACAACCTCCTCCCGCAACCACACCCTCAATGGCGATCCAAACTCTCCCTCATCACCCCCTCCGAAATTGTCGCTGAATTCTCCCACCACTACCCCAACTTCGCCCGGATCAACAACTACAGCTTCGGGTCCTGCCCCGACTCCATCATCCAGCCTCCTACAGTCCAAGTAGCAGCGTTTGTAGGGGGCTCACTGGAACCAAACTACTTCAAAGCCGGTGTCGAGGACCATGTACAGGTAATTAGGGGGAGTGGAGAAAGATTCGGGTTAGGGGAGAGTAGGGGCGAAGGGGAAGGGGGAGAGGGGGAGGGTATGGTGGTTAAGGCGACGGAGAAGGAGAGGAGAAGAGTGAAGGTGATGGAAAATAATAGATGGGTTTTCTTTTTCTCCTCCATTTTTTAGGGTGGGGAGAAGAGAGAGAGTGAGGGAAAGAGGGTTTGGGGAAGAAGAAGTGGGAGAGAGAGTGAAGCATGCTTCTGCAGGAAGAGGCTTTGAGTAGGGGTATTTTGGGAATTTCCCTGTGAAAATGTGCCACGTCAGCACCTTAACAGAGAAAATTGACGGAATAGTGACGGAATGGATAGATTTGATGAAATTGGAGAGTGCGAGGACGTTTCTGATTAAATTAAAAGTGCATGGACTGAATTGACGAACCCTTGAAAGTACAGGGTAGTAAACAGAATTTAATCCTAAATATTATCTCCTGAACTAAGTTATATGCAGGAGTTGCTATGATTTGAATTGTGTGAATTTGGTGATCTCCTAAACTAAATTTCTATGCAAGGATTACTAATTTTTATTTAGTGTGATTGGATGTTTGGTTGTGTTTGTGGAGTTAAATGTTGTTGCTATAATTATCTCACAAGCTGAGAAATTATAAGCATGCATGACGTGAGTAATTTTATTTGAGTTTACTCATACGAGCTTAAAAAACTTACCGGGTTTGTCATTTTAACCCAGTGCACTATTCCATGGTGTAGGGCTTATTGTGCAAGTAAGAATATTGATTAATCGTCGTCGAAGCTGAGGCGTACTTTCTGTAGCTTGGACGTAGAAGTGTATTGGTTTTAGTCTTCCGTTGTGTAGAGAGTTGGTGAGCGTGTTTACTTATTGAATTGTAACTCATTTTAATTTGTAAACTCTTTGTAATATGTGACTCTAAAGAGCGAGTCCGTATTGCTATCGGTGAGCTCTGATGCTTTATGGTTTAGTTTAAAATGAAAATTTCTCTATGTGTTTTCTTGTGATTGTTATGTTTTTGCGTTTCGGTTTTGAATTTATTTATTTAAAATTCGGGGTGTGTCAGTTTGGAATCAGAGCGTGAGGTACATATTTGGTGACAATCAATACTACTTGAGTCATGACCCGTCTGCAGTGGATTCCCATCATATACTCTTCGGTATTGATATAGTCATTGGGTATGTGGGAGTGTTAGGTGTTGTTTAGTTGTTGTCTAGAACATTAAGTCGTCAGAGCATAGGTCGGCTCTGTAGGTGAAGTGTAGGAGCTTTGTATAGCTTCTTTGAGTTATAGTTTTTTGAGGAATGAGAATCTCTGGATTGAACTCTGATTGAGTTGGCAATGATTGTTTCATGGAAGTGATGTCCTTTTGTATGATTGAAGTTGGTTGGTTAGGGTCATGGTGTTTGACCTGTGCTTGTATCTAAAGTTGGTACAATTATTTGACCAGTAGTTGTGCTTTTCCTGAGTTGGATCGGCAGATGTTTTGGGATTGGAAGGTACTTATCGGTTATTAGTTTCTTGGTGATATGGTTGTGATATAATGGAGCATTCATTCTTGCACATATGTTTGGTGTTTGGGATGGCGTCGGTATATCTAGCTAGATGTTGGGGTGTGGTCTGAGGTCTTAGTATGGTATTGGGAATGATTGTGGAGTGTTGCTTCTCTTATTGTTGTTGTGGTAGAAATTTTTTGCAATTTGATTGTGTTCGTGGAATGCTTTGTGATGACCTATGTGTAGGTTAGCTGAGGCTAAACCTTACTGTGATTTTGGTATGAGATGGTAGGAATTGATAAGTGATTGTGCATGCCTTATTTTAATGGTGATTGAGACCTTGGTGTAGTTTTGATTGGTGAAACAAATCCCTTATGAGTTGGAATGGTTTCACTGTAACGTTGTTTGAGTAGTGAAATGCTTTTGTGGCAGCCTTTGTGGCAGTGCCTTTTGTTGCAGTGCTTATGTGACAGGCAGCTTGTGTAGCAGTGCTTGTGTGGCGGCCTTTGTGGTAGTGCCAGTAGTGCTTTTGTAGCAGCTTTTATGGCAGTGCTTGTAGTGCTTGTGTGGTAGTACTGGGTGGTGGTCTATATGACAATGATTATGTGTGGAATTTTATGTGTTGATTTATGTGTGAGTTGGTTGAAGTTAGACCTTAGCGTGCTTTTGTGTTCTAAGGTGGTAAAACACTTATTAAGTTATGATGTATGCTCTATTGTCTTTATGATTTAGTTTTCGGTGTGGTGTTGATGCATGGAAAACTTATTGTGACTTTGTGAAATGATGACTGTAAAAGAGTGTTGTATTGTTAATTTGAGTTGAAAGACAGGTTTCATTTTCAATTCTTGTAATGCTGGGGTTACATGATTGGTAAAATGATGCAGATACTGTTGTGATAACAGGATTCTTGACTCTTGTGTAGTCTGTGCATAGAACTGTAGTTTTGCAGACTTTGTAGCAATTTTGGTAACGGTGGAGATTCGATTGTTTAGGTTGGCTGTACCTGATCACCTGTGTGGTGATCTGTGTGATGACATGTGTGGTGACCTGTGTGGTGATTGGCGTCATTAATGGATGTTTTTAGTAAATGTTTCTATTTATTTCTATTATTGAAATGTTTGATTTCTTGGTAATCTCCTTAACTAAATTTTATGCAGGGATTACTACGATTTTTATTATTTGTTTTAATGTAATCTCCTAAACTAAGTTATATGCAGGGATTAGGGCATTTTGAATTGTTTGTTTTAAATATAATCTCCTGAACTAAGTTATATGCAGGAGTTTCTATGATTTGAATTGTGTGAATTTGGTGATCTCCTAAACTAAATTTCTATGCAGGGATTACTAATTTTTATTTAGTGTGATTGGATGTTTGGTTGTTTTTGTGGAGTTAAATGTTGTTGCTTTAATTATCTCACACGCTGAGAAATTATAAGCATGCGTGACGTGAGTAATTTTATTTGAGTTTACTCATACGAGCTTAAAAAGCTTACCGGGTTTGTTGTTTCAACCCGGTGCACTATTCCATGGTGTAGGGTTTATTGTGCATGTAAGAATATTGATTAATCGTCATCAAAGTTGAGGCTAACTTTTTGTAGCTTGGACGTAGAAGTGTATTGGTTTTAGTCTTCCGCTGTGTAGAGAGTTGGTGAGCGTGTTTACTTATTGAATTGTAACTCAGTTTAATTTGTAAACTCTTTGTAATATGTGACTCTAAAGAGCGAGTCCGTATTGCTATCGGTGAGCTCGAATGCTTTATGGTTTAGTTTAAAATGAAAATTTCACTATGTGTTTTCTTGTGATTGTTATGTTTTCGTGTTTCAATTTTGAATTTATTTATTCAAAATTCAGGGTGTGACACGTCTATTGCCCCCCCAATATAACTTTTGATTGTCGGAATTGGAACTAATCTCCCTAAAATTAAACAAATAAAACTTTGATTAAGGAAAAAGAGAAAGGAAATTACATCAATTCAAAACATGTATTGCCCCCCATTAGACATTCAATAAAAGTCTATTGCAATCCAATAGATGTAAAAAATTATATTATACTGTAGCTCCGTAATGAGCAGTATCATCATCTTGTGGATTAGATGTATTATTATACAAAGGCCAATAAGAAGATAGAAACTAGACTAGATCAAACTTGACTGCGACTAAACAAAACCAAGAAAGAAGCAACGTAGCCATTGTCATTGTCATGAAATAAGCAACGTAGCCATTGTCCTGAAAAAAAAAAAAACAACGCAACCATTTAAAATGACTTCTACAAATAATATGATAATGGTTTTTTTGTTTGTTTTGGAAACAATGATAATGTTCTTCTTTATGAATGAAATTAGAGAGAAGGATATGAACCTTCCCTTAGTAAACTAGCAGTAGCATAGTGGTATGGGGCTTCAAATGAAAACTTGCCTACAAACTCGGTGAACCACAAAGGAGAAAAGCTCGAGGAGCCCGACGAACAGACCCTGCATCAACGTCGTGGTCGTCTTCGGCTTCAAGGAGCTCTTCACCGCAACCGGAGAAACGCTTTGATCTCATCAAGTCTCTTCGCCACAACCGGAGAAAGCTTTGATCTCGTCTTATCTCTTCGCCGCAACCGGAGAAATCTCTGATCTTGTCCTCCAATCAGGAGCCTCCATGGCGTGGTAGTGTCAGCGTAGTGCTGGTGGGGACGGGAGAGAGAGAGAGAGAGAGAGAGAGAGAGAGAGAGCTGCTAGCATAATGCTGGAGAGAGAGAGAGAGAGAGAGAGGAAAGCAGTGTTCTAAAAATCGGTCTAGGAGGCGCCTAGGCGCTAGGCGCAAACTGACCGCCCCGATTTTGGTCTAGGCGACAAGGGAAATCGGCTTGGCTTTCGACGGGCACCTAGACAGAGTGGGTGGGCGTTTCGGCGTTCTAGGCAGTGAACTAGGTGCTAGACGGTGCACATCTGTTCACTTTCTCTCTCTTCTCTAGGCTCGACGGCTCGACTTTCTCTCTCTAGTCTGTACTCTGAGTCCTCTTGACTCTCTCTGATTTCTCCTATGAGTCTTCTCACCATCACTCTCTCTCTCTCCTCAACTTTGATCCTTCATTCTCTCTCTCTCCTCAATGACTTCGATCTATCCCTCATTCCCTCTAAACATCATCTTGATTTAATTTCAATCATATAGTCAAACATCCATCACAAAACTTTCAAAATCAATACCTGGGAAACCTTGAAATCATTGAGATGAAGAAATGGTGGAATCATATAAGGGTGTGGGGCGACAACTGTTCAGTTGGGGACTTGGGGTCAGAGGCAGATGATGAGAGGAGAAGGAGAAAAGAAGGCTAAGATAGGTTTGATATGTTTCCCACTTTTTCCTTAATTGTTCCATGGGTTTGGTCACTGACCCGTTGTTTCTTCTAGCCCACTAGACTTTGTTTCTATACTATTTGTTAAAAAAGAAATTAAATAAAAAGAGGGCTATGTTGAATGAATTAACCCAAAGGGCCAAAGACATCCTTATGTTAGTTCAATAAATATATAATTCAACATGTTGATTATTTGATTAGATGGCAGTGATGCAATAGGCTTTAATAGACTAATAGATTAATGTTTGAAGATCTTATTATTTTATTTATGTAATTATATGTAATAAAAATAAAACAAACTTAAAAAATAGAAACCGCCTAGTCTCCCGCCTAGGCCCCTTGGCGCTAGGCCCAGGGTTACCGCTCAACTAGCTTCTAGCGATTTTTAGAACCTTGGAATAGAGAGAGAGGTCGTTTGGAGAGAGAGGAGAGTGGAAAGAGTGGCAATGTTGTAGTTTGATAATTAGGCTTAGGGCAAAATGGTATTTTCACATTAAATTGTGTTGGTTGGAACAAAAATCTCTTGTTGGGGTAAGTGAGATAATTTTCTCTTATTTTAGTGTTTTAGGTTAAAGACCCAATTAAATATGTACAAATAACAGAGAATATTGAGTTATATTAAAAACTGAAATTTCAAGAATATTACTGACATTGAAATGCTTTGACCTACAAAGACAAAGTAGTCACAGAAACGAGTACAGATAATAATGTACAAGGATGAATGATGACACTATAAATTTGAGTACAAGCTGTCCCATTCAATCAAAACATGCATTACTTCCATCTTCACAAATGGTTTTCCCCATGCAAAATCCTAGTCACGCTTCCCTTCTACCGATGCTTCCCTCTCACCATTGAGTTGACAGTTTGGTTGGTCGTGCATGTGCAATTCCATAAACATTCTCTTTTTCCCGTTAACCCCTTTATCACTTTTCAAAACGATCTTCGATCAATTTCGAAACACCCTTACCTAGCCAGTTAGGCCTCTTCAGATTTGATTGCTTGATGATCATCTGCATGTGCAAATCCATCCCTTCCATTCTTTCCCACAGAGCCCTTAGCCTTGAGCCACTCCCTCTCCCAATCTGTCTTGTGCACCACTGTCAATATCGACACGACGCATGTGATTTGAGCCGCTAGAAGCCCGTAACAAAGTCCCTTGAACCCTAAACTCCAAACAAATCCCATCACTATGGCCACAGGCGCACCCACCACGTAGAATGAGAAGAAATTGATCCATGCCCCAATTCCAGGCCTAGCACTACCTCTCAATATCCCACAGCTTGTGGTTTGTGGACAATTGGCGAGCTCGCACAGACCGATAATGGGTAGGACAGCCACGGTTAGCTCAAGAACCTTATTATCTTTTGTGAAGATTCTCCCCCATGTCTCTCTTCCTAGTGTTGTAAGTGACAAGCCCGACAATGAGCTCACTAGTGCCATCCCCACTGCCACCACCGCAGCTAAACGGGCCTTCTCGGGTTGGCCTGCCCCAAGCTCGTTTCCTACTCTTGTAGACACCGACGCGCTTAGGGCGGCAGGCAATGTGTACATGAGAGAGGTGGTTTGGATTACTATGGCTGATGTTGCAAGGGCAATATGAGGTTTGTCAAGGTAACCAGCTAGAATTGTCATGAACTCATACCACCACCATTCTAGGCAAACTGCTAGACAACTTTGTATTGATAGTCTGATTAGCATCCCCAATCCGTCTCCGAGTAGTGAACTCTTCAATGAAAGTGGAACTAACGGTTCGGGTAACAATGGTGACAATATGGGTGCTGGTTCAGAATTAGTCCTACTTGTAAGTTCAGGTTTATTTCTTATGTTATGATACAATGCTCGTTCAGAACTAGTAGTGGGTTCACGCTCGTCCGTTACCCAGCAATACAAACGTGCTTTAGTGGTGTAGGTATACAATATGTAACCCAAAAGAAAAAAGAGAGTGAGGAAATTGGTGAGGAAAGTGGAAATGGCTATTCCTTTGACTCCAAGAGAAAGAGTGAAGGTCAAGAAAAAGGTGAGAGGAAGGTGAAGAATGGTAGCTAGTAAAGTGCACCACATCATTGGCCAAGTTATGCTTCGACTGCGCAAGAAAATACGCAAAGGGTGAAGAAGACTATTGGCTAGGAGATCAGGGATGGCAAACCGGCAATACAAGCTTGCAATTCGGGTTATATCGGGGTTCTGATGGAGAATGAGCATGAGAGGTTCGAGATTGACCCAAAGCAAGGAAATAGGAAGAGAAGCAAGTAGTAACAAGAGAATTGTTCTTTGCAAAGTGAGGAAAGCCATGGAGAAGTTGTGGGATCCAAAGGCTTGGCTACAGAGGGGTTCCATACCCATGGCTAAGCCAGAGAGGACCGAGTAGCCTGTGATATTGGTGAAGCCAATGGCTAAAGCTCCTCCTGCTAGCTCCAAACTTCCTAGTCTTCCCATGCATACAACTGAGACCATGTTTTTGAGGTAGCCAACCAAGCTCATGGCTGCTATGGGGAAGCCAATATCTGTCATCCTGTGAAGCTCCTCCACCACCTACGGAGAATAAGAAAAAGATGTTCAACTTTGGAAAAGATACGAAAAAAGAGTTTGATACTTTGAGAGTTGATAATTGAGATATTTCGTACCTCTGGCATTGTCGGGTACTTTTGGGATTGCTCTGCTGCTTCTGCAACCATTGTCGACTAGGATTTTTTTAGCCTTGTTTTCTTTCCTTGGGAGAGAGAGGGGTTTCTGTTGGAAATTAACAAGCGTTGAAGGTTCTAATTTATAAGGATATGGGAGAACCGGTGGGCGCGAAAATAGCGTTATAGATCCTTTATATATATTGTATCGACTTTGTGTATATGTCTAAAATGACATTCATTTAAAGAATTCAACTTTACATTTATGTCAAAACTACTTCTAATTTGGCGTAATTATTAACCGAACAAAGATCAAAATATAAATATCTATGTCACGGAGTTTGATGAATTCAACTAAAGAGAACATAGTGTAGTGTAGGTATGGACCAAACCAGAAAGATCATGCACATGATGAGCCTAGCTGGTTTAACCGGCCGATTGGATATTTGAGAATTAAATGTAACAATTACTAATGCCTAATGCCCACTATCCCTTATTACTCGACCAAACTTTGTCAGTTTTCAAAATAAACTACAAACATATCCACTACCTCTTCCCACAAAAAAAAAAAAAAAAAAAAAAAAAAACACTCTCTTCTTCTACCAATGTCGCCTTCATGTGCACATGTATTACTCAGAGAGTCCATGAAGGGATTTAGGTTGTGATGGAAGCAATTTTCTTTTATTTCATGTGCTTTATTATATTTCATAAGAGATGAAATATCGGTTTACCTAACCAAGCAAAGACCTCCCACGTTTTGTTATAGAAGCACATACCTAATTTGTTCATTAAAGATGGTGCAACCGACCCTTCCTCTCCATATCAGGTTTCGTTTTCTTCTGTTGCAAGCTCTTGTTTGGTCATTCTAGCTCGAAAAAGAATAGGCTTTTAATTGGTCTCTAAGCAAAAAGAAAAGGAGCTAGTTTAATGTCGCTAAGATGGAACCTACAAGATCAATGAAGCAAGCTTAGAACTAATTAAAAGATTTAGATCGATCTGCTTGTTATATTGTAGTCACATCATTGCCATATTTAAAACATTGACATGAGGTATGGTGAGAAATAACTTTTTATTTTATTTATTTATTTATTTTTATCAAGAAGAAACTTCATTAATAATGAACTGGATACAATGAGTTTTGGCATCATCTCATACACATAAATGGCCACTGGACTTCACACTAGAACTCCAAAATGACAGACTAACGGAGCCAACAAGGCCCCGACTCAACTATAGACTTAACTTGCACTACAACAAACGGCAAAGACAAAACTGTATGACAGACAAAAGCGCAGAAGCAGTGAATTCTTGACATCTCACCTCTCGTCCAGCCAGTAAGAACTCTAAACTAGACAACCTACTTGTGTCGACGCGAAACTCACCCACCAGAGTCCTCCTGAATAGCGTTTGATCGACCAAGCCAACACTCATTGTGACCTAAACCCGACCAAAAAGGTTACCAGACAATCAGACTTGGGACTAAAAAACCCAACACCATCACCACCCTGTTGTCAACACCATCCATCCACCACTGCTCCAAATCGCCATCGCCTTCGACCCAATCTCAGACAGGTATGACCCACTAGAAGGCCAAGGATGATTGTCAATAGCCAGACATTTTCGCCACCGTTTCTGACCCAACTCCAGAACAAGAACGACCTCTCAACTGGCGAAGAGAAGATTGTCTATACCAAAAATTGCAGTGCGACCCAACAGTTAAAACTAAAAAAACCTACAAAAGACTTATTGAAGAAACCAAATAAAGAACCAAACACCAAAAACTCTTAGCTGGCCTCCACATCCACCACCACCGCCATTGCCGATTGACCCCCAACAGCCCTCTGCCATCATAATTGTCTGACCACCATCCTCCACCCTCTGCCAGCAAGACCACCCCAGGACTTTCCCAAATCGGGTCCATCCCATATCAAACCACCCCATCAGAATGGACCCAAACCGATCGGGACCAACCCAGGCCTCCACCACAACTCCCCCAAACAGCCACCACCACTCCCCGATCCGCCAAAGGAACATTGATTGAGGACCCGGCATACTGCAAACCCGCATGGGTACACAAAGCAAGGTTGGATCGGAGACGAACTGTAAGGAAAATCGCCAAAACGGCAAAGAAAAGCAAACAAGCAAAATGGAAAAGAAAACAAGATCAAGAACGAGTACCCTCCCTCATCTCTAGCTGGAGATCCTAATCAAATTGATCGAGATCTGGCCAGAGAGGGGGAGGAAGGGGGGAAACTGGTTTCGGGGGTTTGTTTAGAGAGAGAGGAAAAAGTTGGAGAGAAATAACTTAAAAAATGTATTGTGAAATTTTTTTTTTTTTTTTTTTGGATAAAAGTATTTTTCTTTGTAACGTAACTAATATTTGGGTCTAGCTCCAATTACCACGTGAGAGCAGTCAGATCCTATTGGCCTAAGGTTTTTCACTTAAAATCTCGCAGGCATCCTATAATAGGGTCATGTGATGACCTGGACTCTTTGAAAGCTGACACCTTCACCAGCGTGACATGGATCCCACAGGATTCTAGTACTCAGCAACCTTCTAATGAGGGACTTGTGAATGCTGGGACTCAAATTTGGGTGCGGGTTTCACTCAAACAGGTGCATTGGCATTCCTGTCAACCCGGTTTCATTCAAACAGGTGCATTGCCATTCCTTTCAACCCTCATTAGCTGTGAAACTAGTTCTTAATTACCACACTTCTAATGTGTGTGTTAAGGCTAAGCCAAATTTATAATACAATTATGATGAGTAATGTGAAATATGTAAAATTGGTAGATTTATACGTTATACGTGAGCTAATTTGTGAATGACACTGATTTTAATATCATAATATAGTTTCTTCCTATTGAATCAAATCGTAACCAATTAACGGTAAGTAGAGAGTTAAAATGTAATATAGTAATATTGATGGTACATAATCCGTATAACGTCCATCTTTCTTATCTCTAGCGGAAAAAAACAAAAAACCATCTTTCTTCTCCGAGTGACATATGCAGTTGCATAGAACCATGCATGTGCGTCTGGTTACACCAAATAAATAAAGGAACCCGTCTTCCACATCCTCAATAATTACACCCACCTTCACTTCAAATCCATTATTTTTCGCGTCTGGAGGGATTGCATTTCAATCACTTATTTCCATCATATCAACCCTTTTTCTAGGATGGGATTTTTCACCTTCGCCTCTTATTCCCATATTCAACCAATATGACCAAAGATCATGGAGTGGTCTGTTGCCTGTTAAGGGGAAAAAATAGCGTTTCCAACGGCTTCTGATGGCTTTTAAGAACTTAATTAATTTGTTTTCTGTAACAATTATTCATATTCAAGGTCCCAGGCTTGTAGGGAAGAACTCAAACAACCGACACTATCCTCACTTGCCCCGCCATGAGTGACATATTGTTAAGTACTCATTACATTTCCTTTAATTGAGTTTGATCGATTAAAAATCAAGCACTGTTTATGAATTACATGACTCTTGTGGAGCTCAACGGCCACTTGGTTTTGTTATACAGAACTAATCACTAACCCACGTAGCGATCTTATTATTGTCAAATTTAAGTATACTCTTTAAAGATCAGTCTTATAAAAAGATCGACTAAATCTCGATCAAACAGTTTATTACTTTATTGTTCACAGATTTTAATAATTTAGTGCATGTTCTTCACTTCGTATGGCACTAATTGTTCTTGGTTCCATCATTTGTATCAGACCACCAACTGTGATACTAGTACTCTCCTGGAAATCCGAGTGGAGAGAACCTGTGATCCGGCAGATTGTGCACATTACTTGGTCTCTTTTAGTGCCTGCTGCCTCGTACACATTGAGATGGAGAGTGGAGTAGACAACAAACCCTTTTATCAAAGACGTCAAATCGGTGGAGCAATTCATGAGTCCCGTTCCCGTGGTCAGCTGCTGATAAGAGATTATTTGGTCACTTAGATTATTTGGTTACTTACCGTTCGATTTCAATCAAACGGTACGTGACCAAATAATCTCTGGTCAGCTGCTGACCAGGGGAACATGACTGAGCAATTCATATCATAGTCCAAATCATGGGACACGTATATAAATTTGAAATTTTCTTAAGTAACTGGGTGTTTGCCATATACTCATTCTGTTAAATATTTTGGACTATTGAATTAGTAATATATCCAATGGTCTAAAATATTTAAAATTTGGTAACCTGTTTAGCCCTTATCCAATTAATTATCAATTGATAATTACGTTTTTTAATTTAAAAAAAAAAAAATTAAAAAAACCTTCTAACTTAGGCTCCACCAAATTACAATTAGTTAATAGTCTTTATTACTAATTAATTTTATAATTAGTCAATTAATACTTGATTATCAATTGACAATTACACAATTGACATATATATATATATATATATATATATATATATATATAAGAATAACAACTTTGGTCGACAATATTTCTGGAATATCGTTCCAGAAAACCACAAGTCAAGCCTCCGCCCATCATTATTTGCGACTCCGTTTCCGGTGGTCGCAGGGCTATCTCGGTGTCTTTCTGCTGCCAGAGCATCCAGACGCTTCTGCATCTGAATCGTCTTATACTTTCTGTCTATTTCCTCGACGAATTGCACTGCACTCCATTGCCGTTCTGTTAAGCTTTTCCCGGCAGCATCAGCATCTATTCTAATGCAGCAGTTCAAGATTCTCAATTGGAATTGTCGCGGGATGGTTAACACGGAAACCCAGAGAGCTTTGGTTTCCCTGGTCCGTAAAGTCAACCCTAGTCTAGTCTTCATCTCGGAAACTCTAGCCGGACCTGGTCTTCTCAAGGATTTGAGAGTCGAAATGGGTTTTGCTGGTTGCATATGCTACCCCAAAAAGAAGGGTTCACGAGGTTTAGTCCTATTTTGGTCGACGGACTTGAAAGTCAGTCTGCGTATTTACTCAGCGCACCATATTGATACTAAGGTTGGGTTTCCAGGCATTGTTGGAGCTTAGCGGTTTACCGGCATCTATGGCTTTGCCGCTCGTGGTGATAGGGTTCTTACATGGGATCTGTTACGAACTCTAGCTTCACAGGTGAATCTGCCGTGGTTGATTGCCGGTGACTTCAATGAGATTCTATGTGCAGCTGACAAATCCGGCGGTCCACTGTGAAGAACAGTTCTGATGACAATGTTCAGGGAAGCTTTGGCTGACTGCAATCTGGAGGACATGGGTTTTGTGGGTTCTCGCTTTACCTGGGCGAACCGATTTACGAAGGAACGTCTGGACCGGGGTTGTTGCACTCAGAATTGGCGTGCACTGTATCCGTATTCTAGGGTTGTCACGCTGCCTCCTAACAGATTCGATCATAATTCCATTGTTGTAGAGGTAGCTGCTGCACCAGTTGTCAGAGTGCCAAGGTCTAGGCGCTTTAGGTTTGAGAATATGTGGATGCAACATGAAGAATGTGCTGCTGTTATTCAAAAAAGATGGTCTATTCCCTCTGTGGGTGAACCTCTGAAGCAGGTTGGATTGAAAATTGGTTCAATAGGCAAACTTTTCATGGAATGGGATGCGGGAGCTTTTCGGCAGAGAAAATGGAGATGCTTCTTTTACAATCTAAGATGGATATGTTGATGAAACTTCCCTTTGATCCTTCTCACTTTGAACAAGAAAAATCTCTTCAATTTCGATATAATGAACTTCTATCTTTGGAAGAAGCTTATTGGCGTCAGCGGTCTAGAGTATTATGGTTGAAAGAGGGGGATAGTAACTCAGCTTTTTTCCACAGGAAAGCTTCTAATAGACTCAACTGTAATAGGGTGGTTGGTGTCACTGATTTATCAGGCCAATGGCAAACTAATCCTTCTCAGGTAGCCTCAGTGTTTGTTGATTACTATGAAAATATGTTTCGTTCAAAGGGTTCTGATCCTGCAGCTTTGGAGGTCGTTCTTGAGCAGATATAACCTTGTATTGATAATGATATGAATTCTTCTTTATTAGCAGCATATTCAAATGAGGAAATTAAGAAGGCTCTATTTCAGATGCATCCATCAAAATCACCTCGGGCCTGATGGTATGTCTCCTGCTTTTTTTCAGAAGCACTGGGCTACTATTCAGCATGATGTGTGTTTAGCTATGAAGACGTTTTTGAACACAGGTATTTTGGATTTTGAGAGCAATTTTACTTATTTGACTCTTATTCCAAAAATTAAAGAGCCTAAAATTGCAGCTGATTTTAGGCCTATTGCTCTATGTAATGTGGTGTATAAAATTGCTTCTAAGGTTCTTGCTAATAAATTGAAGGTTTTATTACCTACAATCATTTCCCCTCTTCAAAGTGCCTTTGTTCCAGGACGTTTGATATCTAATAATATTTTGGTTGCCTCTGAGGTTTCTCATTTTATGCATATGCTTCGGTATTAGAATCAGGGTTTTTTCTCTCTCAAGTTAGATATCAGTAAAGCTTACAATCGATTGGAGTGGACTTTTTTAACAGCTATTTTATCTACGATGGGGTTTGCACAAAACTGGATTGATACCGTTCTGTGTTCCATTAGAACAGTGCTCTATTCTATTCTTCTGCATGGTACACCTACAGGTTATATATTACTCCATCCAGAGGAATTTGACAAGGGGACCTCTCTGTCCATACTTATTCATTTTGTGTGTTGAAGGCATGTCTTCTCTTATTTCTCAAGCAGATTCTCAGGGATCACTGAAAGGGTTACATATGAGTCCTGGGGCCCTAATTATTCATCATTTGCTATTTGCAGATGACAGTTTTCTATTTGGAGAAGCATCTGTTTCAGAATGTGTTACTCTCAAGTCCATCCTGAATGTTTATGAGAGTGCTTCTGGTCAAAAGATTAACCTGGAGAAGAGTAGTGTTATCTTCAGTAAGAATGTGCATCCTGATCTTCAAGTTAATTTAGCTTCTATTTTAGGGGTGCAGTGCGGTGAGGATCATCGCAGATATCTAGGGCTACCCCTTCATGTTGGGAAATCCAAAACGACAATTTTCTCTTACTTAAAGGAACGACTGACAAAGAAGTTGATCAGCTGGCGCACCAAAATCTTGAGTTCTGCTGGTAAGGAGATTCTAATTAAGGCTGTGGCACAAGTTATTCCAAATTATGTTATGACTTGTTATATGCTTCCTAAAGGTCTTTGTGATGAAATGCATCAACTCTGTGCTCAATGTACACATTAGGGAACACTTCACTAGGTTTGGCACTATCAACTAGGGCCCGTAGGGATACCCAGGTACCATGCCATAGGCCGGGTTCACAACCCACCATGTCGGTGCTCATCGAAGATGACACCACAGACACTCGAGGTCTGGGACCTGATCAGCACAGCTCATCTAATAACAGACCAGAAGGTTGATATAACTAAAGAGGGACAACCTGTGTCCCACATCGAGAGGATGGGGAACTCCTTCCCCATGCTCAAGTATTAAGGGATCAGCACAACAACCTTTTGAGGGTAATAACTCCTTTATTTTCTATTACTCGATTCACTTATATATTAGTATCTTACTCAAGCATCAGAGATGCATAAACCGTTCGGTACGGTTTACCTCTCTAACTCTGTGTTCCTGGTACATGATTTAGGAGTTGGATTGGTACCCTAGGTGGTATAGCATTCTGTGTGAGGTACCCGGAGAAAGCCACCAGAAACATTGGAGCGCCAGATAGGGGTCCCGAATCATGATTGAGCCGGAAGAAAAGGCAGGTGAGGGCAGAAGTGTTGCCCAAGCATTAATATTCACTCCGGGCACTTCATCAGCAAGGACACCAAGTGTCGGAAGAGAAACACATGGTCTTAGATTCTTGGACGGCATAACACAAGCAACCCACCAGTCATCCCAGACCAATTGGCCTCGGTCTCAGAGTTGGAGTCCATGCAAGCAGAGATCGTAGCCTTCCGGAAAGAATCAATAGGGAGACCAACCTCCTTTCATAACAGAGACTGCAGGAGCTCGAGGATGAAAACACTGCGCTTGCCCGGGCACTGGACCGAAGGCACCAGCATAATGAGGCACTCACCCAGGCCTTCGCTAGAGCATCTGAGATAACGACAGAGTTAAATGCTGCCCCAGTTGAGGGGTAACAGGCGTCGC
>BDJD01003950.1:148428-163662 GCA_002564525.1 Rosa multiflora
ATTCAGAATTCTAACTGCACTTAATGATTCATATTTAATGTTGACGGATGCTCTTCAGTATTAACGTGATGTTTTATATGAAATATTTTAAGTTATGGACTTTTCCTAACTTAGGAGATTAAAGAAGAATTAAAGTGGTACTCGATCTCTTCAGACTTGTGTTTCGAATTCATTTCTGATATTTAGTGTTGGCACGATTTTAGGTTGTTTAGATTGAAATAATTCATTGCATGTTGATATGGTTTGGAAATTCTGATTTGAGTGTGAAGAAGTCGATCACATGTATATATTTATCTTTTTGTTTTATTTCGTAGGAACTTAGAAACCAAAAGTTTAATCCCCCCTTTTTATGATTGTAAATTTGTAGATAAATACTTGTTAATACTTGTTTTATTAATTACTAATTTAAATTGACCTTTTGTTTAGGTGTACCCTACAATCCCCGGACTGAACGATCCCTGCTTATCCTATACTAACAACTACATTTTGCAGGGTTAAATTGTGAGGCTATTTTAGCCACATCAGCCTTTCTGCCAATAAGGCCTGGACCTGATCGGTAAGCTTCCCACAACAGTGGGACAATTCAAGTACGCATTCTATCCTTTGACTACCAAACAAAGTGGGTAGAAGCAGAGCCCCTCGTCACTATCACCACGGAGAAAGTGAAGAACTTCCTGTGGAAAAACATTTACTGCAGATTCGGAGTCCCAGACATTATAGTCAAGGACAATGGCGCCCATTTTGACAACGATGAACTTAGGGCTTACACCGAGAACATGGGCACTAGAATCCTCTACTCATCCCCAGCTCACCCCCAGACCAATGGTCAACTTGAAGCTGTCAATAAGATATAAAAAAGATACTCAAAAAGAAGCTTGACGAGGTAAAGGGTCTTTGGGCTTCTAAACTCCCGGAAGTATTATGGGCTATCAGGACCACTGCGACAAAGGCTACGGGAGAGACCCTTTTCTACATGGCTTTTGGGTTTGAGGCAGTTATTCCCATAGGAACACAAATCCTAAGTGTCAGGATCGAGTACTTCGAAGCGGGTACCAACGCGGAAGGCCTACGGATGGATGCCGATTTACTTGAAGAACGGAGGGATATAGCACACATGCATAATCTCGCAAACAAGAGGAGAATAGCTCGTTATTACGATCCTAAGGTACAGTCTCGGACACTGAAGTTAGGGGACTGGGTCATGAAACAGGTTTACCCAGAGCCTTGGGGACTGGATCCCTCATGGACAGGCCCTTACGAGATCGTCGAGGAGGTAAGCCCCATAACCTTTTACATCCGGGACATGGGCGGAGTCGTTTCCAGACACCCATGGAATACGTAGCGCCTCCGGTACCATTATAAGTAGCTCCCGGAGCATCTTACCCTAGCTTTTGATCATCTAGCTATGGCAAGCTACCCATCGGGGACTCATTTTGTGTAAGCCAGTAGTGTTGCTTTGAATGGAAAAATGGATTATTGAGACCATTACTTGCATTTTGGCCTTAGTTACTGGACGTACCGGATAACCAAGCTATATTGTTAGTTACTTGATTCCGGTAATGAGTAATTTCAACATACACGCTTCAGCAAAGGCATAAAATACAAGCAATTTTAATCCCTTTAAACATTTCCATTCAAAACTTAAAAAAAAAAAACCAAATTTAATAAAGGGGCAACCCCAATCCGGGCTCGAGGCCATTGATTAAAAAATGGGTATAACAAAATAAAGGCCCCGAAAGGCAAACTTCCTAATTATGAACATTCGGATGACCACCAGTTGCCCCTCCTACAGGTCTAATTGTAACGTCCCGAACTTGAATTCACCGGTTAACTAGTCATTTGGACGGTAAACAATCTTTACTTTCACTTTTACTGTCGTTTCAGTATTTGTAGTGGCCCTAAAAGTTGACTTTTTGGTCAAGTCAAAATTTGAGAAAATGTTCTTCATGAAAGTTGTAGAGGACGTTAAACCGAGCGAGTGCATATGTGGTACGTAAAAATTGGAGTTCGTATGCGAAAGTTATGAGCGAAATACGAAAGTTACTGTTCATAGTAAGTTTCTATAAAAGGTGGAAACTACAGTGGTAAGTTTCCATTTTCAGAAACTTACCGAGTTTTCTCTCTCCTCTCCCCCGATCCTTTCCTCCTCTTCGGCCCGATTTTTCCTTCACTGATTTCTTCCTCCTCCGGCTACCCCACTACGGAATCCGGGCACTGGCAAGCTCGCCTGCTTCTCCTTGTCACACCTGCGGTGGTGTTTTTAGATGACTCGACCGATGGAGCTCGGATTTGAGCCGTGAAGTTCACTGTAGCAATTTGGAAGTTTCGTCGATTTACGGCGATTACGACCGTCTCCGGCCACCTAACCGGCGTCGATGGTGCGGTTTTCGCCAAGGATCATTTTCCCCCTAGCCTTGAGCCACGATTTGCAGTGTAGTGGGAGAATCGACCAAAACCCGATCCTAGGGTTCTTGGATTTTCTGGGTTTTCTTCACCTGCCAATTTCGATCACTTAAAGGTAAAATTGGAATGTGCTGTAGTTGAGAAACTTGTTGGGTCTGTTGTGATGTTGCTGTTGCCAAAATTTGGTGGCCATCGGAGGTGGTGGCCGCCGGCGTGTGAGCCCCACGTGCCTTCACTGTAGGTGGCGTGTGGAGGCACATAGGGCAGTTTTCTGACTTTGATTTTTAGGCTATTAAATCCTATAATTGATGTAGAGCTCATAAATGTGAATTTGGTGTGTTAATTATGAAATTTCCGGAATTTAGAATTTTCATTACCGATTTACTAGAATCCAACCGTCGGATATCTCTCGGTTCTGCCTTGGAACCTTTAAATTAATGAATTGGTATTAGTGGTATAATTTGGGTTGAATCCGAGAAGAAGTGAAGATGTGATTATGAGGATTTGATTTTAGGAATCATATTTAATTGCCGAATCGTTATTCATGAATTATAATTATGTACAGGGCGATATACAGAGCTATTGCTCGATGAAGGAACTCGTATGTGTGATCGCCTAAATAGTACTGTGAGTGGACATTTATTTTAAATTAAATTTGCATGCAGTATATTATGAGCTTGATTTCTTGAGATTTATTATGCTGTATGAGTTACGGGATTTTTAGTGGATTTCCTTCTCGAGGGCTTTCAATAGATTTTTCAAGCTATTTATTTATGTGTTATTGAGTTGGGAAATGATTTTCTGGAAGTGACTGATTAAGAAAATATTATGAGAACAATTTATTTCGAATATCGGTTTTTATGAGGATTCACGAGTACGAATGTTTCATCAAATATTTGAGTATGATTGAATTATCGAGATTTATGGAATTTTGAGCTCTGCACTTATCAGCCTTGAAGTTAGATTGAGATTTCTTTCCGAAAGCATTTATTGATTTACAGAGTATTTGATTTATGCCTTCGAGGATTTTTTGAGATATTGAGGTTTGAGTTAGCGAGATAATCCTGAGTTATGCTTTTGGCGAATTATTAATGATTTATTGAAGTAATATCGAGTTTCTTTCCGAAAGCAAGTAATTGAAAGAGGTTGTTTCCAGTTTATTGAGGAGGCTATCTGCGCATGCATATATTACCTAGTTGGCAGTCCCTTCTAGGTAATAGTCTGGTTGGCAGTCCCTTCCAGACTACATCCCAGTTGGCAGTTCCTTCCGATGCGTCACCTGGTTGGCTGTCCCTTCTAGATGACATGAGGTAGTTAGTTAGCAGTCCATTCTAACTACCTGTGGTTAGTTGGCAGTCCCTTCCGATGCGTCATCTGGGTGGCAGTCTCCCCCTGATGGCATGAGATGACTAGATAGCAGTCCTTTCTAGTCATCAAACGAACCTCTTGAAAATGATGTTTAAGAAAGGATTGAGGATGAGATTTTAAGAGATTGCAAGATGCTCTATTTTTTACGTGATTAAGATTGCAATAAAGATGATGATTGAAATTATTTCCAAGATTGTTACTACATGTGAGGTTTTAGAGAATAACTTGGGAAAGCATTAAGTTTTACCTATTCATTCGAAATTTTAAAATGTTTTCCCCTGGGCCCTTCAGTTTTAAATGCCCAGTTGAGCGTACATGGGGTTGAGGCATAACTGTCATAGCTTTCGCATTATAAAAGTATCGGTCATTTATCTTGTATTCTATTCTCTTGTACGCCTGTACATTAGATTGCTCGGATAACCTATGAGATTAATATTCTTAAGTTCAGAATTGTTTGTGAAATGGGAGATGTTTTGATATAGGGAGCAAGGTGGCTCTAGAAGATTAAGGGTGGATTATTTTAGAAGTGTAAATGTCTTTCTACAGGTTTTTGGGTAGTCCACTTTTAGAGGGAGTTCCGCCAAATTTTTGGTAGAATTTTTTCTGAGGTGGCCCCCGTAGGGCCACTTTGGATTTTCAAGGTGAAATCTGGGGCGGGTCTTGTCACTAGCATTATGGTTTCCCTGTTCTCTCTCCTTGGCCTCCTGTTCATTCTTCTTCTTCTCAATCAGTCCCCCCCTGAATTTGGCTTCATATATCCAGGTACCCGGCTGCCACCCACTATTTGTACTTCATGAGCACGGCTTTGTCCTGAGCAGCGAGTAGCATATCAACAAGCTCTTGGGAGCCTTTGAACCCGGCAACGGCCTCTTGCCTGTCAATAGGAATGCGCTCCTCCAGATGCTCTGTTTTTGCCTTCTATGACTTGGCAGATTCTTCAGCTTCTTTTGCTGAGTCCTGGGCACTTCCTATCTCAGTCTTTGCCCCAGCAAGTTCATCTTCAAGCTCCAAGTTCCTTTTCTCCGCCGCCTCCAGCTCGGTTACCTTGGGAGTTAAGGACTCTACCTTCCTCTTCAAGGAGTCCCGCTCCTTCTCCAGCCTTGCCTTCTCCCCATGAAGATACTTCACTTGCCCAGAGAGGTTACTAACCTTCTCCTTCAGTTGTGTATCTTTCTCACTAGCGTCGATCGTGTATACGTTGAACAATGCCTGTAACATCCCGTCATAACACACGCGTAGTGTAAACAGTTGGCAAATAATATAAAATATAGAAATACTAGTACCCGCATCATTGATTCCTGGGCGATACGCCAATTTTCTTGGGGGGTGTTGTCTTTCGTCCGTACCCGGTAGAGGTCTATGTCCTTCAGATCGGCAAGCATAGAACGCATGAACTTCTCATAAGCAACCCTGTACTCGCTCAGCAGTTGCTTTATGGGCTTATTGGGAACTAGCGGTATGGCCGGAGATAAAATCCCAAGTGACTGCTACAGCTTCGGTCCCGGATGACTTTTCTTCTGCCTCTTGGGTCTTGTCCCTGTAACATCAAACCGGTGTAGGTAACCTCCTCCTTATCCCCGCTCCGATGGCCGTGCCTATGGAACCTCCTCTTCTCACCTGGAAGCAGGACCTCCTCGCTCCAGCTGACCCAATAGAACGGGAAGAGATATATAGAGCCAGACACCAGCACCTTTCCCCTCCCGGAATCAGCAATGGTAACCGCGTCCCCAGCAGTAGGCTACTCGCTCTGAGTAACGAGGGCGTCAGGATCAAGGTCCCCGTACACTTCATCAGGATTCTCGAGAAGAAATTCTTCAATTGAGCGACCCATAGCCTTCGACGCCAGGTCAACATCAATGTGAAGGACATCATTTCCTTGGTTCATGAGCATGTCCATCAACTTGTTGTCATTCATCTTGTCGTCCTCCTTACCTTTACGGGGTTTCCTTTTTCGCACTTTCACTACAAACAATTTGAAAGGTCAGTCAAACACAGGTGAGTTAAAAAAAAAAAAAAAAAATTTACAGAAAAACTAGCCTCACCGGGTAGTCTTCCTATGCCTAGCCTCTCTAATATGGAGTACCGAATGAACCTATACGAGCTTTTCTCTTCTTCACTCCATACGGCGTATACCCGGGCTATCCGTTTTCTTTCGACCTCCAACAATGAGTATGATTGATCCCCGATGGCCTGAAACGTACTCGTTAAGTGCCATTTCTTATTTTTAATCTGACATTGCCCTCCAGCGAGAAGTACTTTGTTCCTCCACTTCTTGCTTTGGGAGGTGGGCATGTCGATAACTAGAGGCTCATAGTCCTAAGAGGCAAACGTCACCGTACCTTGACAAGACTATTTCCTCAAGTATAAAACCCAATACATGGCTCGGAATTCGTTGATGGTGGGCCACCCTTGCTGGCATAAGTCCCACATTGCCATCATACTCAAAATTTGTCATCAGGCATTCGGAGTCAACTGCCCCGGTGACAGGTTCAGCATCCTAAAGAGATAATGTAGACACCGAGGCAACGGTAGTGACAGCCCTTGGTGGAATTGGTTCTCGTCCAGCGCCACCCATCCCGGAGGCTGATTTGCTGCAATCTCTCCAGCCTTTAGAGGCCCGAGTTCTACCACATCCTGTATTCCCCATTTCAGCCTCATTGTAGTGATCCCCTTCATTGTCATACTTCTCCCGGGCTCATCGCACACAGTCATGTCCACTAGAGTATATCTCGGTTTAGGTATGCCCTCGAGAATGGCTATAGTGACTCTTTGCGCCTCCGCCCCAGAATCATCCTTGCTGTTATCTCCATTGATACTCTCACTGCTTTCCGAGAACACCCTAGTCAAAGATCTGGTATTCTCTGCCAACCCCATATGGGTACTACGGCCGGCCAGGTACCGATCAATGTCCGCTTCCACTTGTCTGGCAGAGGATTGGTAGGACGATCCAGCGTCCCCGGCCTTGGTTTCTGATTCCATCCTGAACTACTTAAACCCGAGCTTCAAATTCGCTATCTGGAATCAGACACACAAGGGTCAGCCTAGGAATTTAGATCTACGGTCTTGTTGAAGCGCGGATTGTTGCCCACTTTTCAAAACCCAAAAAACTAAACAAACTCAGAAAGCTACAGAAAAATATAAAAGTAAAACCCTAGAAAAACCCGGCGTTTCCCCCGGGCACTGCTTACAAAAACCCACACCAGCATTGTTCTTATTCCTTTTCATTACACACAAAAAAAACCCAGGGGAAGATAAACTGAAAACTAGAAAGCATTCATGGCAGAAGGAAACGATGCAAGAGACCTAGAGCGACCTTCTGCGTTGTGACCTCGGGGTGGGAGTACGACGCAGGAGCAAACGATGGGGCACTGATGTTTAGGATTAAGTCGGAGTTCCAACTAGTCCGAGGTCGTCTCTAGCCTCCGCTGACCAAAGTTGGCAGAAATTGTTTGTAGGATATGAATGTATTTTATCTTTTTTTTTTTCTAATCATTGCTTCATTTTCTGTGTATCGGGTTTAAGTTTTAACTTGATGCTCGAGGAAAAGTGTCGCGTGGCAAGGATCAAAGGCTGCTGGCAGAATCGTAACCTGCTAGATCTCTGCCTACTCACCGGGTGGGAGTTGCTGGTCGACCTGCAGTTAACGCGCAACGTTGGTAAGTATATCATGCCGACTTGTGCTTCACCTCAATTTGTCCCCTGCTAACTAGCATTGCGCTTGTTTAGATACACCACTGGGTAATAAGGCCAGTCGAGAGGCATTCGACAAAGCTATGGACCGCGCTGAAATTCAAGATTTTCTATAAGGCATGTATGCTACCGGGTTGGCCGCGCAGCAGACCATTGTTGATCCGCAAACCCTGGCGGTGAGCCCCTCAGAGGCCCCGGTGGTGATGCCAATGCCACACCATTCTCATCTCACTCCCGCTGGCCAAGTCGTGGCGTCAGTCGAGGGTGACTACGTGCAAGGGGCTGTTGGAGGGAGCAAGGCCCCCGCCGCTCCTGTGAAGCGGAAGGAGAGAGCACCCGTCAATAGGAGTGGGCCCCAGAAGGAGAGGGTGGTGCCCTCAAAGGAACCAGTTTCAACTGCGGGGTTGGAGCCGTAGACAAAATCGAGGCCTGTCGCAGCTAGTGACACACGGGTTGTTCTTCAAAAGAAGCAGTGGCAGAATGACGCCAATGAGGAAGATGAGGTAGCCGACGAGGAGACCATCGGGGCCAGCCAACAGAAGAAAGCTAAACAAACGTCGCAGCCGGTGGATGTAGTTGTCGCTGGGGAGGTGCCGCAGGGCGGTCTAGACTCATTCTCTGCCTATGTGGAGTTTTTGACCAATCCCGAGCGGGAATTCCTGTTCCACCTCTGCGAAAGGCTCGAGTTCAGCTGGTTGGATGGGACCGTTCGGTCGATGGTCGTTCAACAGTCGCTGTTCAGCTCGGCGTTCAGATACCTGTCAGTTGGGCTGCATGAGCGTTTTCTGGCGGCGTCGACCCAGCCTTGGGTTGAGTGGCAGCTGAGGGAGGAGATCAAAGGTCTCTAGAAGGGGTTGGGGAAGGTAAAGGACAAGCTAGCGGAGGTCGAGCTGCGCTTAACCAAGGTGGAGTATGACGCGTTGGATGCCCGTGGCAAGCTGAACGTTGCCATTGAGCGGAACAACCATGTATCCAAGCTGAAGCAAGACATAGCTCTGTTGCAGGAGAAGTTGGCCGCCAAGGTTAAGCAGGGGGATATCCTCTAGTGGGAGTCTGCTGCTCAATCTGCGGAGGTGAAGAGGTAGGAAGGCGAGGCTGCTCGGTTGGAGGCTGAGAGGGGCCACTCCAAGGCTGTCACCGTTGAGTTGTTCAAGCAGTCCCCTGAGTACAAGCAAGCTCTGATGGAGGCGGAGAAGGCTGGTGCCGCTGTTAACTTAGACATGTTGAACAAGAAGGGCGTCATTGACTGGGTCAAAGGTAGTACTTCTAGGCAGCTGCTTGTGCCAGCGGGTGGGTCTGCCACTGATCAGCCTGGAACTGCATGCTTCGGCAATGGCGAGAGTGACCATGGTCCGGTAGATGATTCTTAGCGGACTCCTTTGCCTACTCAGTTCGAAGTATCCTGTGCCAAGTTCATGGCCGCCAAGACTCGGGAGGATGACACCATGGTGACGCCAAGCCCTACCGCTCGTGGCTCGGATCAGATAAGTCGACTGGTTAATCCACAGCTGTCAGTGGGTGAAGAAAATGTTGTTGTCGCTCCCATCAATCCATGAAGTGCTAGCGCCGTAGCTTTTTCTTTTGCTTTTTGTAATGCTGCTGAGGCTTCTCTTTGTATTTTGACAATATTTTTGGGCGGGTAGTCCCGACCCTAGATATATGAAATATTGCTATTTGTTTCTAATGATTGCACTGTTTGAATGTTGATATACCGCTAGATTTTTTGACTTGCGCTTTTGTTAATCAACGAAACATTAAAGGAATTAAAATTATTCCAACTCCACGATGTAGAGGACCTGGTCCGTCGAATGTTGTTGGCGTTGCCAGTTAACTTTTGTGCTGGACTTGGTGATAATGGTTTGAATAATTCCTTGTTTCATTGATAGCTGACAGATCAGCGTTTACAAATGTAGGGTTGTACCCGTTGGGTAGCTTCCCTTAGCTAAATATTGAACAAAAATTTAGCTAAGTCAAGATACTCATGGGTAGTGGCATGACTATTTGAAATAATATCGGAGGTGTTACGTATTCCAAGGGTGGGTCGTTGTGACGCCATCCTTTTGCATTAAGTAGAAGGTGTCGGGGCTAGTGACTTCCACAATTTTGTATGGTCCTTCGCAAGTTGGGCAAAGTGCCGTTGGCGGTGGAATGACCTCTTTCATTACCCAGTCCCCCTGTTGGAGGTTCCGGGCTTTTACTCTAGGGTTGTAGAAACTCGATATCCGTTGTTTGTTTTGCAAGTTGTGCAAATGGGCCTTGTGGCATTTCTCGTCGATGAGGTCTTTGTCGAGGTTGATGCCTTCGCCGTTGGTCTCGGAGCAGTAGCCCTTGACCTTAGCTGTAGGTTGGGTGACTTCAATAGGTAGGACGGCCTCAGTTCCGAACATCATACAAAATCGTGTTTCCCCTGTGGCGGAGGTTGGTGTAGTTCTGATGGTCCACAGAACCTCTGGGAGCTTCTCTGCTCATAAACCTTGGCGTCATCGAGTTTTTTTTTAGCAGCTTTTTGATTATCTTGTTTGCTGCTTCGACCTGGCCGTTGGTTTGGGGGTGAGCGACAGATGCAAAGCTCATCTTTGTGCCCAGGTTGGTAGTGAAAGAGATGATCTCTTTGTTGTTGAACTATGTGCCGTTATATGTGATGATTGAGTGGGGGACGCCGTAGCGGTAATAGATGTTCTTCCAGAGAGACTGAGTTACTTTGGTAGTTGTTATTGCCGTCAGCGGTTTTACCTCTATCCACTTGCTGTTGTAGTCTTTGGCGACAATGATGTACTTGAACTGGCCCTTGGTGATTGGGAATTTTCCAAGCAAGTGCAGGCCCCACGTGGAGTGGATCCAAGGGCCAATGATGATTTCGCCGGGGCATGGGCAAGGTCAACGTATTGTTGACATTTGTGGTAAGACCGTGATACCTTTCTGGCGTAGTCGCAGTGCGTGGGCCAGAAGTAGCGCTGTCACATTGTTGCATTAGCCAGGGACCTGGCGCCTGAGTGATTTCCACATTCCCCGGCGTGTATCATTGCTAGAACGGTCTTTCCCTCCTCCAGAGTCAGACACCGGAGGTTAGGATGGGTGAATCCTTGGCGGTAGAGCTTGCCATTTTGGATATTATAGCTGGTTGCCTTCCGCTTAAGTTTCCGTGCTTCGACCTTGTCTGCTGGCAGTGTTCCGTTGAGCTTGTACATAATGATTTCATCCATCCAGCTGGGATTTACCTCAATGTTGAAAATCTCTGGTAGGGTTTTTGCGATGCTTGGCTTGTCAAGGCATTCCACCCTTGTGTCTGCTGGACTTTGGTGTGGTTGAGCGGTTGCTAGTCTTACCAGTGAATCAGCCTTGGCATTCTTTTCCCTGGGGATCTGTGTGATGGTGTGAAATTTGAATTTTTTTAGAAGCGTTTTGACATAGCCCAAGTATGCCGCCAACTGTTGGTCTTTGGCCTGGAAGGTGTCGTTGACTTGGTTGACGACGAACTGGGAATCGCTGAATATGTTGACGCTGTCAGCATCGGAGTCGATGGCGAGGAGCAAGCAAGCAATGAGTGCTTCATACTCCGCCATGTTATTTGAGGCTGTGAAATTGAATTTTAACGCGTATTCCACGTTTAGTCCCCCTGGCCCTGTAAAGATAACGCCGACGCCACATGCCTTGGCGCAAGCGGAGCCATCTACAAATAAGTTCTAGTCTGACTGCTGTTGGGGGGCTGGTTCCTCAGCGGTTACCATTTCTATGTTCGCCTCTGCCCTCAAGTTAGGTTCATCCTGACGCTAGGTAAGCTCAGTGATGAAATCTGCCACCACCTGGCCTTTCATGGAGGTCCTTGGCCTGTAGTCAATGTCGAACTCGCTGTGCTCAATGACCCACTTGCTGAGGTGCCCGGAGTGCTCAGGGTTCTGCATTACCTGCCTCAGTGGCTGATTTGTTAAGACATAAATTATGTGGGCCTGGAAGTACTAGAGAAAACATCTACAATGCACTACTAGAAATCTGTTCATTTACATCACATCATTTAAATCGGTCAGACTTGCCCACGATGTAAAAAAGTAATTTAACATCGTTTTACAAAAATACCGATTTAAATGTATGTCATTAACATCAGTTCTCAAAATGACTGGTGTTAAAAATATAGTTCGAAAATTTGCGGGAACCTATGTTTGTAAAAAGCGCTAAGTCTTTTAAGTGAAATGAAGAAGCGGGGACTAAAACTCAAAATTTTCACACTTAGAAAAAAAATTGCGCCCGACCCCAAAACTGAAACACAAACCCTAAGCTCAGTGTCGACTGCCATTCTCAACCCAGACTCGACTTCCTCCTAAACTAGAGCTCATCTTCCTCCTCCTCCATTCTCAGGCAGAATCTGAAGCGCCGAGATCCCGACCTCGATCTAAAATTGAAGTAACAGCTCTGAATCCTAAGCCCGGCCTCGATCTGAGATTGGCAGAGTTGAAGAAATTAAAGAGGAATGGTTCTTTCCTCTCAAGCTAGCCCCACCGAAGTCAGGGTTGGAGCCCTAAACCCGAACACAGCAACCCAGCTGCACTCAACTGCACCGTTTCTCACTCTCCGTCTCCGCCGTTTTTGACTCTCGGTCTCCTCCTCTCCGGTCTGCTGTCTCTGAGTCTCCGTCTCTGCCTCTCCGGTCTCTCGTCTCTGAGTCTCCGTCTCCGAGCTCCAGGTATCTCTCTCTCCCTGTCTCCCTCTCCGTCTTCTTCTACTCCTCTTCCTCTTCTTCTTCTCTTCTTATCTTCTTCTTCTTAATCTGATTGAATCATGAATCACCCATTTGAAATTGAAATTGAATTCCTCAGAGTAATGAAATTGTATGTATGAATGTGTCCTGATAATCTAAATATGTTGGTCTGGCCGGCCCAGATTGGAGCTACTTTCCCTCTCAACTGATTTCCCTCTCAACTCAAACCCTAACCCCTCCTTCTCTGTCTCACAGCTCGCCTGAGGCTACTGAATGCGATCATGGCCGACGTCGCCACCCTGTCGTGTGCTCGTTGCAGCAAACCCGCCAATCTTCAGTATGTCAATTTCTCCCTCTCAAATTTTTTTTTTTTTCAATTTCGCTAATCTTTATGATTTTTTTGATTAATAAAGCTATAATCTTGATGCTACTGATTCAGAAATACTTGATTCTGAGAATTCCTGAATGTTCATGGCTTGAAAGATTGGAACTTTGGTTGAATTAAGCTTTAATTTTCCATTTGCAGGTGTCCCAAGTGTGTGGAATTGAAGCTTCCTCATGAAGATGCCGCTTTCTGGTTTGTAATGATTTCCTTCTTTGAGTTTATAGTGGATTATTAGGGTGCCCTGTAGAAATTATAGTGAGTTGAGCTTTTTGGGTTTAGCTTAATTAGGATTTAGAACACATTAGCGGTTTGATTTGACTAGAATAGATAGCGTATGTTGATAGAAGTTTGAAAATGATTTGTAAGTTTGACTGATTATGGAGATTTGGACTCTTATCAGCACTCAGGATTGTTTTAAGGTTTCGTGGAGCTTGCATAAATCGGTACATTTAAAGGCCAAGCAGTCCAATGGGGCGGGAAATCCAGAGAATGAAGGCTAGCAATATTGCAAGAAGAAAGGACAGGGTCAAACTCCGAAACTTCCTTATTTTGATTGGACAGGGTATGTTTCTATGTTTTTGCCTGCCTTTTCATTAATGTTAATTATGCATTAATGTTAATCATGCTGGACGGGTCTGACTCTTGGCATATATTTTTAGTCTTATGGTGTGAAAAGTTACGTATATGTGGTTTTTCAGTTTTCCATGTTTTGACCTTCAAATTCACATGTGGTTGACTAGTAATTCTAAGGCATAACGTTTTTATTTGGGTGATAATGGAATTTAGCAAAAGATACAATCAACTATGAGCTTTAGAGAGAGAAAGCTTTGTTGAGAAATTCTTACTACTATTTTTTTTGGCAACTTCAAAGTAAAGTTTAGTGTCCTTCCGGAGATTATATAAGAATTTGAATTAGCCTTTGATACATGTAATGTGGACTTGATTACCCACTTGTAGTTTCCATTTAGGAACTGAAAGTTAAAGAAAAACAAAATTTGGTACGAGTTTGGAAAGAAAATCTTTGTGTTCATTATATGATTGAGAGGATAAATTAAATTCAGTAGTTCTGTTTCCATAGCTCCAAAATTAGGTTCTTTTTGTAAGATCATTTATTGCTGAAGAAGTTATTCTTATATGTTCTATTTATTAGAGATCCTAGTTAATCCTGAATAGAAGTAAGAATGCATTATGCATCTCTTTTAACTTGTAGTTTTGAACTTGATTAAATCCTGCCCTTGAAGGTTTACAAATTAACAGGTCTTATTAGCCTTCATAGCTTCAAGGAATATTAGAAATTGAGCAAAGCAGAAAAAGTTGAATGGAACAACCGGTAAATATCTTCTGCATGACACAGATGTATATCTGCATAGTCTTTTACCACACTAAGATTGAGTTTTCTGATATTCCTATTAACTTAAGTATTGATGCCCCTTTTTTTCCTATTCTGGACAGGGGGTTCTCAACTGTCCATGTTATTGCTGTAGCAGTTGCATCTTTTTACCTTATACTCTTATCCGATACATTTCATGAGGGTTATCGTGATGAGCTGATCATTAGTAGAAGATCCACTTTTTCATATACAACATTGGGGGTAAGTGAATGTGGAAAAAGCATTAGTTCATTGTTTAATTTCTAGAGGTTGTTAATGTCCAGCTAAAGTTTACTGTTTGCTTATGCTTTGAGAACCTATCTGACTGTGCAGTAATGGGCAATGTATACTTTCGATAATGTCAGTCTCATGTGAATGCCAAATATTTAGTTTTACATTTCTGACATTTGTGTCTGCATCTATCCTCACCAGCCCATTAAATGTTTCCTTTACAGCATTTCTAAACCCAATTCAATTGCTTTGATTTATTTGGTTTGAGCTAGTTTAATTAAAACCAATGCCCCCCAAGTGTATCATGAAACAAATAGGAGGCTGTTGTTTCTTCTTTTCGTTGAAGCTAGGTCCCAAACTACTGTGATTCACTTATTGTCCTGTAAAGAACTTGGAAATGTTTGAGTTTTGATTATTTGCATACTTAACTTGTTGTCGTAACCAATTTTATATCTATTTGGGTACTTTTGCAGATCTCCATTGGTTATTTTCTGGCAGACATAGCAATGATTTTTTGGCATTTTCCTGCTTTAGGTGGACTGGAGTATGTAAGTACATAGGTTGAAAGATAATGCGAGAAAATCTCACATGTTAATGCATCACTTGAATCAGTATCCTAGTTGTTCAATCAAGTTCTGGGAATAGAGATTTTTTTATCCTATTTTTTTGTAAGTAAAAGTTCATATTAATCCGGTTTATTGATTCTCCTTTTAGGTTTTGCACCATGGACTATCTATGTTCTCAATCTTCCTTTCCCTTGTAAGTGGTGAAGGGCAGATTTACATACTAATGGTTCTGGTCTCTGAGAGCACAACTCCTTTTGTAAACCTAAGATGGTGAGTTTAGCATTTGTATATTCCTCAGTTTGTCCAGTTCTCTTGGTCATTATTGTTGCATTACTTATGTAGTTACATATGTTTTATCAGGTACTTGGATGAAAATACAAGGACATAATATGATTTTCTGGAAAACGAGGATTCCAGTGTATGGATCAATCCCTACTGGGCAGATATAAGAAACAATGAACCAAACTCCAGACTTTTGGTTACGCAGTGAAAATCTCAAAATATGAGATTAAAAAACACTGCGGGGCTC
>BDJD01003953.1:12500-35058 GCA_002564525.1 Rosa multiflora
GTTTCACGTGAATCGATCCAAACAACCACCAAGGATCGATCGACGAGGCTGCTCTGAGCTCAACCAAGAAGACTCGAAGCCTTGCCGACGTCGGAACAAGGATTTCCGACCGGGTCCGAAAACTCCAATCTGCACCGCCTTCTATCGCCGCCACCACCGAGAATCGGCGCTAGAGAACACGACAGGGAGGAGCACACGGAGGAGGCGAACTGATCTGGAAAGTCTCATCGCCGGAGATGGCCGGAGCTCGCCCGAAAAACCTGGTCGGATCACCTGGTTCGGGTCGGGTCAAGCAAGGGTGATGAGAGAGAACGGAGCGTTTCTGGTTTCCGGAAAAGGAAAATGCAAAAATGGAAATAGTAAGTTTCCGAAAATGGAAACTCCTATTTATAGAACTTTCCCAAAACTTCAAACGCTCATAACTTTCTCATACGAACTCCGATTTCCACATGTCCACGAACTTGTATCAACCCGCTCTACAACTTTCGTGAAGGAAGTTTTTGGAGAATCCCAACGCATAAAAAGCCAACCTTGAACCCCCCCTAAAGTCATACATTTCAAATAATTAATTCGTCCGAAACACTTCCGCTCCGTCCACGAGCCACGAAATTGTCCAACAACCATAAATTAGATTTCGGAATTCCTCGGAAAATAAATACGAATTTCTGGGGCATCACAATTTCACTACTATAATTATGGGATACAAGGACCCTAAACAAGGACATATCCCACGTGTTTAATGCTGTGTGAAAATTTCACCTTGATTCCAAAAACAGCTCCCAAATTTCACTTCGCACTCGAGCTCCCTCCCTCCCCAAATTTCACTTCCCTCCTCATCCAATTTTCATCTCCCCCTAAAAGGTAAAAGCGAAGCTTTATTAGACGTAGCAGCTCTCAAATTTCTTCTTCTTCCAAAAACCTCTGAGACCCCAGCACCACCGCTATGACCTTGACCGAGACGGAGGACGCCGTACGACGTCACACTGCCATCAACGATTACCTGAAGAGGTTACTCCAGCACAAGGAGCTCGACTCCCTAGTCCGCGCATGTCAGATTCGCACTCCAAACCCTCTTCTATCCAACTACAAATGCTAGGGTTTCCATTTGGATTTTCAATTCAGCCGATTTTCTGCCGTAGCCGTTAATTTTGGTTGATGTAGTTTCTGGGTAGTGGGTTTCTGTGTGAATTGGGAAATTTTAGATGGTATCAGGAATTTGTTTGGGTCTGAATTACATGTTTCGGGTTTTGCAGTGTGACAAAACTTAGAGGAGCTAAGGAGTTTGGGAAAATTGAAGATGATTTGAAGTCGCTTCAAAGTGTTGGTCAGATTATAGGGGAAGTTCTGAGACCTCTTTTTTATGAACGCTGTAAGTAAAGTTTGGACCTTTCTTTGCTTAGAACATAAACATAGTTCCTGGAAACTCGTGATTATGATTTTGTGAGGATTGATAGACCTCTAAGTAGAAAATGGAAACTTTTGGTGAATGTAATTTTGTTAGAGCTGCTTTGTGTTTGAGAAGTGTGGAAGTAAGTAATTATGTTTTGGATATGACTACTCTAACTATATTGAGGGCTCTTCCAAGAGAGGTAATTATGATTCTCTTATTAATGATATGAATTGACATTGTATCTGTCTACCCTTGAACATTCTTGCTTAATTTGACTTGCAGGACAAATGCCATAATCCCAGTATTAGGTTTATTCTTAAGCATAAACAACGCAGGTTGTTAAAATGAAATCAGTCATCTCAAGGTCTGGTTCATTCTCTATTATATATATCTTATTTGCTTTACCGGAAAAGAAAAGAAAAACATTTGGGGACAAGCTGTGATTAATTAGTGATCTTTTTGATTGGCTTTTATATATGGTTTATATCCAACATGCATTTATGCAGAGGGGATTTAGATTATGGCAGCACACAGTTCTTATTTTAGTATATGTTTGATAATCTCAAACCTTATTATGGCTCCTCTTTTTCTAATTTTTGGTTGTACACAATGAGACATGGTAGCATTCCCTTGAAATCAAACTACATCCTTCCATCCTGGTACAACTTAACCCTTTTGAAACCCTGGATGTGTGAGAAAATAATTAGTTGTTGTCTCCTTATTGTTTTCACAGTTGGATGTATTGAGTTTATTATCACATTGTATCTGGAATTTATTCAAGATTGAGAAGTAAAATCTGGAATTTACTCAAGGAAGAATTTCAAAATGCATCCAAGTCTAATTGCTTTAAAGATTCTTCTCCTCTGAGTGATGCTTCTGACAAATGAATTGACATGTGGGAGCCTTTCTAAATCTGCACACAGTTGGTGCATATTGTCCAACCGGTCAATCAGTCAATCAGTCGTGAAAATGATCTTTTGAGTTTAGTAACTGGAAAAATTAGTCTGATTTCGTATTTCATGAAAGATAGGTAATACCATTGCTCAGGACAAGGCATAGATCTTAGTCATTTACATTACTGACCATTTTTGGCGTGTTAGAATCCTTTTCTAGGATGAGGCTTCAACTGTATAGTGTGATGGTGGACTTTTCTTGGTAATGTTCACCATGTACATTGTAGCTGTTAAGTAGAGATGTTGTTTCTATAAAAGTAATTTCCTATGTTTGCTTTGTACTCTCTCTTTATGTGTTTTTGCCTTTATCTGCAGTTTTCAATTTTTTACTTCTGCAGTTGTTTCAATTTATGCTAATTTGGTATGCATCTTTTTAAAAGAAGAATGGTGCTATCTGGATCAAGAAGTTGATATTTTAGATCTAACAGTTTCAGACTATTGGAAACGACTTCCTGACCATATTGAGGAGAAAAAACTTGTGGTAATTTCCGTCCTTAATGCCATATATTACACACCCTGTCTTATGGAATCATCATTAGTTCACTCACATTTGCCTTAGTCATAGTTGTCAACTTTAATTAAGATCATAAAGCTCTTGAACTTTATTCTTGAACTTCAAATTTAACGTTCCTAATAAGTTGGAATTCTATTAAGAGCTATAACATACTCAAGTATCTCGAAATGCCATGATTTGTTGGGGTTTACTTGGTTTAAAGCTTACCTCTTTCATTTTCCCCCAGGTCCTGCAACAGAAAATGACTATGATTGTGATCTCTTTGTACTCTTTATGGAACGCTTTATAGAAGAGGCCCCTACAATGTTGAAAAAGAAAGATTTAGCAAGGGTACACTATTTTGTTATTTAGTTATGTTCTATATGGTGGTGGTTTTTATGGATTTCTATCAATAACAATGGACCTTTTTAAGTAGACCTGTAGTAGTTGAGAGAAGGTACTTTTCAATGATTAACTCCCACAGAAGCAACCTACCTCCTTACCTCTAGCAGATCTATATACTACTATTTAATTTATGGTTCTCCTGGTCCATTAGAAAAAGAGGAAGAAACTTTTGCATAGCAAGTGCATGAAATGGCCCAACAACACCATAGATAATGAATTAGGCAAAAGTGTTTTGAGCTCAATGATACTTCAAGCTATGAGCTAGTGTTTGATTTATATGTTTGAAATGACTATGATCATTAGTTAACTTGTGATAAAATTGTTGCTCATCAAAAAAGAAAATTGTTTTAAGGGAAAACATCACCAATGGTCATTGAGTTATGACTTATTCGACACTTAACTCACTGTATTTTCAACAATATCACTTAACTCACTCAGTTTTACATCCGTCTTTCACTTAACTCATTGTCGTTAATTCTGCCGTTAAAAGCTATTAAAATTGAGGGTATATTTGTCTAAACACTAAAAAAATGCATTTCTAACTCTCTTTTTTTTTTAAAAAAAAAAAAGAATTTTTTTTTTCAAATTATATTTAAGTTAAAAAAATCATTTTTTATTAGAAATCTCATAAATTTAAAAAATTGAAAAAAGTCTAATAAATGTAAATTGAGGGTATATTTGTCTAAACACTAAAAAAATGCATTTATAACTTTTTTTTTCAAATTATATTTAAGTTAAAAAAATTATTTTTTATTAGAATTTTCAGAAATTTAAAAAAATTGAAAAAAAAGTCTAATAAATGTAGTTTTTTAAAGTTAAAAATGATTTTTAAGTGTTTTGACAAATATACCCTCAATTTTAACGGCTTCTAACGGTATTATTAACGGCAATGAGTTAAGTGAAAGACGGATGTAAAACTGAGTGAGTTAAGTGATATTGTTGAAAATACAGTGAGTTAAGTGTCGAATAAGTCATAACGCAGTGACCATTGGTGATATTTCCCCTTGTTTTAAAGCATATTGATTTTTGTTGGATTTGACCAATGAGAAGTTTAAAATTAGTACGTACCCACATGCTGAAATCTTGTATGGGACAACAAACCCCTAAATAAGTTGCTCTTTTCTGCCTATTAATTCTCTGGATTTATGGTTAAGTATGAGGAATTAGTAAATCAATCTTTTCTAAATTTTGGTATGCAGCATGAGTTGTATTGATTCTGTGGACTCAAGATTCCAACCCATTGTATTGTTTGTGGTCATAAGTTAACTTGCTATTTGGTTTCAGCTGGTTCTTGTGGTGGTCTAAAACTATTGAAATGAAACTGAGAATAGATTCATTACGATTTGTTGCAAGTTGTAGCAGCTAGCATGATCGATGAGGATAAGTTGCTTGTTACTTTTGTATGTAAACTTGTTGAAACATGCAGGATCACATTAGTAAAAAAAAAAAAAATCTGTTAGGTTTCAAAGAAGCTTTGGTCTTTATCTGGGAATCTCTTATTAATGGTATAGCTAAAGTTGGAGATCTTGCTTTTCTTTGAAACTCTTGGTTACTGTTGTGTTATCAATGGACTTTTTTTTTTTCATAGCTTGGGTGAAGTGTGAGCCTGTGAGGTTTATCCAGAAGGTAATCTAGCTTGCTAGAAAACTAATAGTCGCTTGTAGTTTTGTCATGAAATTTGATCTGGTATTCATCTTAAATTTTCAGGTATCAAGATCTCTTAAGAACCTAAACAAAAGTCAATCGAGGACGTGAACGAACATCAATGAAGGTGACCTGTCCTTACCATTCTTTTCAACAAATATCTTCATTTTATATTTGATAGCAAAATTCTTTAGGAGTTGGGCAGACCTTGTTTCATTCTCTTGCATTTAATATGCATGACTTCTATGTATTGCTCAACTCTTGATTGTATGGTGAAAGTACAACTTCATTTATCAAATTAAAAAACAACTGAAGAAAGAACATTACATTATCTGTTGTTTTCCAGTTTTCCATTTTAATGATTGATTGTGTATGTTGGTATCACTGATATCAGTTACTTCAGTTGTACAATGTCAATGTGTGCTTCAATAGTTTCTATTTTGTCAAACTTAGCCTAATGCCTTTTCGTTTACAGTACATTATGTTGTTCAATGTGTTCTTATAATGCAGAATGGTGAAGAGGGTTGTCAGTTCAGAGGTAGATATCTCAATGCACATCAATTACAATTGTTACATGTGAAGAGTTGCAAAAGCTTGTCTATCTTTCTCATAGATTTTGTTGTCATGGAACTATTGAAATTTTTTTAGGCTTTTAAATTAGTTTTCAAGGGACATGTACTTGTGATCATGATCAGCAAGTGATAATGTGGATTGTTTTCTGCAATACAATGTATTTACTTTAATACAATTTCTATTATATAGAAGTTTCATTATTATTGGAGTTTTACTTTCAGCTAGTTATTATTCGATGACTATTGTATAGATCAAAATAAAAAAGTTTACGAGATTTTTTTTTTCTAGCGATCAAAACTTTTTAGTGGCCTATAGTTTGGTCACTAATATAAGCATGTTACTCAGGTTTTAGTGACCAGGTCATGTGTTTTAGTGACCAAATTTGTTACTTTCAGTGAGTAACTCTTTGGTCACTAATTTTTTCATGATGAGTGACCAAATAATCATGGTCACTAAATCTTTTCACATTAGTGACCAACAACTATATCTTGGTCAATAAATAGAATTAGTGACGAGTCTATAATGACCACTCAGTGATCAACAATATTTGGTCACTAATCATAGTTAGTGACTAAATTGGCTATTTTTAGTGACCAATACAGTGGTCATCAAAGCCAGGTTTTGTTGTAGTGTATTCTGGATTTACTTGAACAATATTAGATTATTAGATTAGTTTAATTGTAATTGCTTAACCCCTGACGTATAAATTTAAAAGGTTAACTTCCTGAAAAAACCTGGAATCTCTCATAAAAACATGAAGCCATTCTAATGAGAACCACTAAAATGAGGACTAGTTGAAGATTTTCCTAATCAACGGTTTAGGAGACCCACTTTTCAATTATATTACGGCAAATCAATCTAAATGCATGAGTACATCACTTTTGAAAATTTTCTTCCAAATTGTTAATCATTAAGATACCAAACTAGATCAAATTAATGGAACGAACCAAAACTGTCAAATATGAATCATTCATGTTCATGACTGATAAATCACGATTATGAATATCTAAACGATTTTTAGCTTTGTTGAAAAATTGCATAAATGATCTACACATAAATATCTAAACATTTTAAAGGTTGATATGCGGAAATGTGATTGAAGAGTGGGTTGTCTAACGTAAAAGTCCTTAATTAGTACTCATTTTAGTGGTCCTCCTTAGAAGGGCTCCACATAAAAAGAAGGCCAATATGGATCCAGCTCCTCTAAAGTGAGAAGTCTGTGAATTTACTTCAATTTCATTAAATCTGGACTCTCTATCTAATCCAAGGGTTATGAAAATTGACACATCACTATTTCACAATTTTTTGTGGTATTTAGTCTAAACTCAAGGTCCCCTAGTTAACTTGCCATTATGTGGAAGAAGAAAAAAGGTTTGGAGTCGATGTTTCTCCTCTGCCTCAAGTTCCTTTGACGTGCAACGACGAAGCAGAAGTACAAAAATTGGAATTTCAGCATGATGACTGAAAATTGAATCTAGGTGGTTCAAATAGTGTAGATGAAGAAGTAGAGAGTTGATCTGATGCACATGAAAAAGAATCAAATGAGCGTCCTCACAAGCCTCATGATGACCAAAGTGCGTCTGACAACAGTATGTGGAGAAAGAACCAGAACAAGGTGAAGAAAAATCATATGAATCAGAAAAAAAATCGTTGTAGACGAAAAATCCTTCTGGTCGTCCTATGGGAAAACAGAAGCCTTCCAAATTTGGTTAAGCTTCGAATGTCGCAAGTAATGTGGATCTAGATGGAGCTGTAAAATCTCAAGAGGATGATCATAGAGTACAAGAATCAGAATCTCATGACGATGACAAAGACTTGAATTCGAGCGGTTAAAATAAAGAAGGTAAAGAAGTAGAGCCCCAATCTGATGCAGATGAAGAAATATCAGATAAGCATCACTGCAAGCCTCTTAATAACCTCCTGGGACTAAGCATAGGAGAAAGAGTATGTGAAGGGTTTAACTCTTTTTTTTTTTTTTTTTGCTAGAGATAACGATAGTTAGCTGGGGTTTAAAATAAAAAAAACTAAACATTGATAAAAGAGTTATGTGTCAATTGTAATTACCTTTAGATTAGATAGAGAGTCCAGATTTTATGAAATTGAAGTAAATTTACAGACTCCTCACTTTAGAGGAGCCAGATCCGGCCAATATATTGCAAACGAAACCATGAAATGATATTATCAATCCTTCTATTTCAGCTTAACTTTGTACGCTGATCGATCGAAGAAATGTCGATGCGTGAGACCAAGAAATATTTCATTTTCGATCAAGTGAGCAGAGCGTCGATCGAAAGTGCAACAATTTCCAAAAAGACAATGAAAATGGCCTACCAAACTTTGATAACCGAGCCAGCTAAAGTTTACACATCGTATGAATAGTGCCAAATTGAGTTTAATGTGACCATATAAGTTGTTTTCATATATTCAGCGAAATCAGTTTCATACATAATAGAGCCAAAAGCTAGCTGAGCCTTCAAACAACAACTAAGTGAAGAAATTAACTAGTGCACCTACAGCTACATATAGCACTGTTATTCTCAAACCTTTCGCTTTGGAATAACAATGCTCCCTCTGCCCTAAACATGGTTCTAATTATTTGATATGGTTCTTTATGTAGACTCAGGAGAAGGAGGTTGAACTCGATCTTACTATCAATGATGGCCGGCCGGAATAAAGTGCTATATGTCATCAAGTTATATTGTTGTCACTAAACCTGGTTAAAGAAGTCCAAAAGAAAATTAGGGGTTGGACAATCTAGCACTAGATTGAACTCAATGTTTTAAAAGGCTAAGGCGTAGTTTAGGCGCTTTCGGGAGAGCCTCAGCACGACATTCACCTTGAGGCATAAGGCGTAAGTTTTACATATAAATGACCTATAAGTACTGAGAACAGGATAACACAATGCTTTGCATGATTGGATTGCATATTCTGATGGCTGGGTCTACAAATCTCAAGGTCGTGACAATAGTTCTATTGTTGGTAATTATCTTGAGAAGGCTGACGATTTACCTTCAGTTTTTGCTAGTTTCTCTAGAAAAATTTTGGAGCATTGTTATAATGTACAAGGACAATTGGTTGGTGTAATTCACCTTCTAGTTTGTTCTACCTTAGCTCTAGGGCCAAGTCGTTTTTGGTCTTTGTATGCTCCCCATTGGAATGCCCTCTTCAGCGATTTCAATGAACTTTCCCTTCTTCAAAAAAAAAAAAAAAAAAACAGGATAACACAATACATCAAAGTGTAATTATCTTGAAGGATTAAATACTTGTTACTCCTCGTACTTTTCCCTGAAAAACAGTTTGGTCCCTCGCCTTTTAAATTAAACTGAATAGTCCTTATTCTTTCTAATTCTCATATAACAAGTCCAAAATGATCCGAAATGACTATTATGCCCCTCATTTTATATTTTTATTATTATTTTTATTTTTTTCTCTATTTTTTTAATTTTTCTCCCTTTTTTATACCCTGTCTCTCTCTCTCTCTCCCTCTCTTCTGGCCGGTCTCTCTTTCTCCCTCGACCTCTCTTCTTCTTCTCTTCCTCTGCCATCACCGGAGACCACCACTTCCGGCCACCACTCACAGCGCCACCATCACCAGTCGAATCCAGACCATTTTTATCAAAACGAAGCCTCTGAAAACCTAGAGAGAGAAACAAAGCGACGAGCAACCAATCGTGACCCGGAGGTGCCGAGGCGTCGGCGCGGTCCAGCGCCCTGGAGAGCCCAAGAGCTTTCCAGCAAGGCGGCCGCCTCTCTGAAAACACCAACGATCGGTTCCAGATCAAGATGGAGAAGCCGATCTACGACACAGTTGAAGAGGACGAGTACGACGCCATCATCGCCAAGAGGCGCGAGGAGTTCAGGGACTTCATCGAGGACGACGACGACCTAGGGTACCGCAACGACGGCGAGGAAGAGGACTGGACCCGCCGTGAGCTTTCGACGTTGTCGGATGAATCGGACGGCGATATGAGGCCCAGGAGGAGGAAGACGGTTGAGAAGAAGGAGAAGGAGAAGGAGAAGGAGCGGCAGCCCAAAAAGCCCAATTCGTCGCTTACGGCGGCGGAGGCGATGATTCCATCTCCGTTAAGTTGAACATTGAAACATTGGAAATTTATTTGTCTTAATTCATCAAGGAACTTGGTTGTCAATCTGTGAATATTCATTTGAAGGCATTTGGAGATGGGGAAAAAAAAAACTGTATTGTATCTTTGTCGTGTTAGTTTATCAAGTGAATGGTTTGTTTGATGATCCGCTATTAAGAAATAATGCTTTTGGTGGTTTTTGCTAGATCATACTTTTCCAACTTTGAATTTGTGTTCAGGATGGAATTCTTCTCGCATCACAGCATACGAATTGGAATTCCTCGGTCTTTGTCTGCCAAATGGGACCTAGTCTCCCTTTTTGGTGAGATGGTGGCCGGAAGTGGTGGTCTCCGGTGTTGGCAGAGGAAGAGAAGAAGAAGAGAGGTCGAGGGAGAGAGAGAGACAGTGCGGCCAGGAGAGAGGGAGAGAGAGTATAAAAAAAGGGGAGGAAAATTTAAAAAAATAGAGAAAAAAATTAAAATAATAATAAAAATAGAAAATGAGGGGCATAATAGTCATTTCGTATCATTTTGGACTTGTTATATGAGAATTAGAGAGAATAAGGACTATCCAGTTTAATTTGAAAAACGAGGGACTAAACTGTTTTTCAGACAAAAGTTTGAGGAGTAACAAGTATTTAATCCTATCTTAAACATATCATGACTTATGTCACCATCTAACTATAAACAAATTCCGGACATTCATGAAACAACAGAAAGATAATGGGAAGCTTACAGGATCTTGAAAGCAGAGGTTGGATTCAGACAGTCCTCAGCTAACCAATACCAACAAACTTTTGGGTTTGGGTTGAGCCTCGCAATCTTGTAGTGTCGAAACTCATAAAGTCCTTGAGATAGAACACCACCACTAATGTCACTCCTCATTCCCCAAACATATAGTATATTACAAACTCAATAATATACTGTCTGCATATATCAGAAATACATATTCTTTTTAACCAAAAAAACACATTACGAATCAAACATTGAACATGAAACCATCCAAAGAAAAATCGAACCAGTAAGGATGTCATTGTCTACATCGAATTGATCGGCAACTGTCTGGTCTAGACAAAAATCCAACAAGAAAAACAACACAAATTGATCAGGAAAAAAAAAAACAGTCATTTTGGTGTCATAAAAATAAAATAAAAAAATTCTGGGCGCTCGCTTTCAACGGGCCTTTTGCGCTTGGTCGCCTCGGCAGCCAAACAGACTCAATTTTATCAGCGCCTCGCTCTTTTTACGCCTCAAGGCACACATGAGGCGCGCCTTTTAATTCATTGCTAGAACTAGAGAATGTGTCCAAATGCTTTGAACTAAATAAGACAATTAGCTAGTGCCGGTTGGCTGGCTCCTCTTCAGAATTTTCTCGTAGACAACGCTTTATCTAGTTGCTAGGCTGATAGCTGCTCTACCACTTTAAGCTCTAATATGTCTCTCCACTTCACCTAGCTGCCACCACCAACGAGCAGGACTAGTCTTCATTAGGCTCTATTTAGCATAAATTTTCTCTTCTTTACACCTAAGAAGTTTAGTTTTTCTTCTTCTGGTGTACAATGGAGGCTGAATTCCCAGAACGAACAACTAAGAATTGTTAGATGAACATTAATCAATCATTAATTTGTTTATGCATTCAAAAGATTAATTTATTAATCAGCTTGCAAATCTTAACCATGTCTATCTAGCTTTGTTCAAGATGGTCCTCCTCATTTAAGTGATACGTACATGACTGCTTCTTTTGTGGCCATGCATTAAAAGTCATGAATCTGCCACACATATTTGTGTGGCACGCTTGTCATCGATCGAAAAACAAATTTGTTTGGCGAGCTTGTCTGGTCAATTATTAGCAACATTAAGAGGTCGAATGAAATGACCATTTGGTCTGTTTTAGTGCTTCATCAGCCCCGCTGCCATTAAAAAGTTTTGACTCAAATCTGCAATAAATTAGCATAAACCTCGTTTTTGGGAGTGAGCGGCCTTGAGTTGAGTTCCGATGACTAGTTAGTGTCGAACTAAAAAAAAAAAAAAGAGTTTAACGTTCTCGTGTTCAAAATATTTAGCTCTCGACACATTTACCCCTTCGTGTGTTATGGGTTAATTGACATTTACTACAAATAGTAACAAGGTTGCCTGTTGCTATTTTGCTACTGTCTATATTGTCCTACAAACCGACCATATGGGGCTGCTATATCCATCAATCTAAAGCACTCGTTTTGATGATGTCAAGTCTAAGTGCCCAAAACCACGTAGATAAAGTGGACAATCAAGTTCAGAAAGAAACTACTTTTCTAAAATCAAGAAGGAGTGCAGAAATCAAGTTCAGTAACAACAGAGAATATGGTTCGTAGAAATTTGAAAGATGAATCTGTTTCAAACATGTCGATATCATGACAGATCAGCCAAATTGATTCACAGCCGTTTAATTCAATGTCTTCACGTCGACACAGATCGATAAGGGTACCTGGTTTTGCTGTGATGACTGCATCTATCAAACAATTTCACGTTTCTTTCTCAGTTGAGCATTTCCTTCTCACCACGCACCTAATTGCTTGCTCAGTTTTCCTGTCAAATCAACCTGCATAGGGTTTTCCTTTATCTTCATCTTTCTTACGCGTGTGCTCACAGCACAGTACATCTAACAATCACAGCCGTTCTTCAAATTTGGCCACCTTCTATATATACCAAATGATCTCTGCTCCTACTTCCCTCAACTCAAAGCAAACACCCATCTTGGCTAGCTAGCTTTCCGTTCCTCTTCGAGTACTAATATCACTACTCCAACTTTTCTGGGTGGCCGGTGCTATTAAGCTAGAGCTAGCTAGTTCTTCTGAGGTCCCTTCAATCAGCTATATAGATAGCTAGCAATGGCCGGCTTAGATACTTTCAAAGACCAGCAGGTTTGTGATGATCGATTCTTTATTCTTCTTTACTAGCTGTCCCCATTTTTACTCATTTCCATACTAGGTTTGTGATGGATATGTTTAACAACTGCCATTTACCTGTACTTGGGCAATGCATCTAGTCATTAATTGCTAGATGCACTACTTCTTATAAATAAAAACTTCAATCAATATTAATTATTTCAGGGCTATGAAGAAGAAAAGAACCAAACGATGACAGAAACTTGTACGATGGATGGAGCCGTTGATTGGAATGGCCGCCCTGCAATCCGAGGGAGAACTGGTTCTTGGGTTGCTGCAATTCTCATATTAGGTGCATAATTAACCCTAGCTAATTAAGCTCCATGTATATAGACACACTAATTACAACATGAATTTATCTTATTAATCTCGACATGTTTCATGTGATTATACCAAAAGCCACGTCTGTACTAAATTTTCAAATTTGCTGGGTCTTGATGAGTCTCAATTGTCAAAACTTGGATAGTAGTTTGGTTCTTTTCTCCATCATCAGTGTACATACTTATTAATGTACAAAATAAACAAGGCTAATCACATATTCACATAACAATTATTTGTTCAAATTTATTTTCATTATTGGTTAAACTTATATTCAGTATATTTTCTCTCTAAACTTAGTGAATCAAGGATTGGCAACATTGGCATTTTTTGGAGTAGGAGTGAACTTGGTATTGTTCTTGACAAGGGTACTGGGACAAGACAACGCTGAGGCTGCAAACAATGTCAGCAAATGGACCGGAACAGTTTACATTTTCTCTCTTCTTGGGGCTTTTCTTAGTGATGCTTACTGGGGGAGATACAAAACTTGTGCTATCTTTCAAGTTATTTTTGTTATTGTAAGTTTCTTATTACCAATCAAAATCCTATTAATAAATTCATGTACGATAAAATTTCTGCCATATATGATATGAGCATAGATAATATAATTAAGCAGATATATGGTTCCTCTTTGGTAAAAATTAGGTTTTTTTTTGGTAAAATTTATAAATAGTCCTTGTGGTTTGGAGAAAATTTATAAATAGTCCTTGTGGTTTGGAGTAAATGCTCAAAATTAACCTTGTGGTTTAAAAATATTTAAGTTTACCCTTGTAGTTTGCGAAAGTAATTGATATTGGTCCAAATGCTATTTTTGACAAAAACCCCGCATGTGCAAGGATAATCATTTCAATTTAAAATAGTAAAATAAATTAAATTAAATAGTATTGGAAAAATGAAACTAAAAAAAGAGGAGGTTGTGGAATTTTGGTTTTTATTTATTTTTAATTTCTTTTCCTATAAAATTTCTAATTTATTTTTTTTTGTTTTAATTTATTTTATTGAGATGACAAACTTATCCTTACACATAACTTTCACATGCCGAAGTTTTTGTCAAAATTAGCTTTTGGTTCGACTGTGATCAATTTCGCAAATCACATGGGTAAAGTTAAACATTTTGAAACTACAAGGTTAATATTGAGTATCATCCCAAATCAAATGGATCATTTCAAACTTTTACGCTTTTTTTTCTTCTTTTGGCCGTAGTCGTGTACACATAATATCTAGTTAGCGTTATTTATACAAAAATTCTTGCTAGCATATATTCATGTAATTAATTTGTTTTACAGGGCTTGACATTATTGTCACTAACAACCTACCTATTCCTGCTCAAGCCTAAAGGTTGCGGTGATGAGCAATCTCCATGTGGAGACCATTCGAATTTTGAATTCGGCTTGTTTTACATCTCCATATATCTCATTGCACTAGGGAATGGAGGCTACCAACCTACCATAGCTACATTTGGAGCGGATCAGTTTGATGAGGACGACCCCAAAGAAGGTCACTCGAAAATTGCCTTCTTCAGCTATTTCTACTTGGCTTTGAATCTTGGCTCCCTCTTTTCTAACACAGGATTAGGGTATTTTGAGGATAAAGGAATATGGACTGTAGGGTTTTGGGCATCTACAGGCTCTGCTGGCATGGCATTGATTTTGTTTCTTTGCGGAACTCCAAGGTATAGGCATTTTAAGCCTCAGGGCAATCCTCTTTCTAGGTTATGTCACGTACTGGTTGCTGCAACAAGAAAATGGAAGGTCAAGATCACGTCAGATGGACATGACTTGTATGAGGAACACGGGAAACAATGCTCTGAAAATCAGAGTAGGAAAATACTTCACACCCGAGGAATCAAGTAAGTTTACATTTTTTAAGTTCTATTGAAATTTAAACTTAGGAGTCATTATAGTTGTGGATCTACAAGGTCAAACCTGTGATTTTTTAAGGTCTTTAAAAGTTGGGCTCTCTAATTGTAGTATGCATTTTTTTATATGAATTTTCCAGAAATAAATCTATAAACTCAAAATCAAACAAAATATAATATCTAAAATATTTATATTAATATAATAAGGCCGAATATATTCCAAACCAAAATTTAAAAGATTAAGCTAAAAATGTTACAAATTTGAACTATAAAAATAGCTAAGAGCATCTCCAACAAAGTAGGTAAAGTAAAATGAAATATAATTTTTAGTAAAATGGGTAGCTATGTTTAGCTAGGAATTTTGAATAGTTATATTTTCATCTCCTATTTTTTTCCCTTTGTCCAAACGGTAATATATGATTTGATAAAACATTTGAAATAACTAGTATTGCTGCAGCAAAATTTGTTAAGCCTATTACTATATTTCACTTTTTATTTATTTTAATTTCAAATAAAGCTTATGTTGTTGAATATGCTCAAAAGATGTTCTACGCCAAAAAGTTAAAGTTGGAATGGACTACAAAAACGAGAGATTTACTTTTCTTTGACCTTGGGGTAATTGCATTGTTGCATATAATATATGTTTACTCTTCTTTATCATATAAATATAATAAATTTTTTACTCCTAATGGTGATAACTTTTATTTAATATATATATATATATGTGTGTGTGTGTGTGAGAAAAGTGTGTGTATATATATTAAATGATGATGATTGGGCTTTCTTCTGATATAGATACACACACACAATAGCATATGATGGTCTAAAAAAAATTTATTGGACCCCCTAACATTCTAGATTTTCAGAAGAAAAAAAATAATAATAACGATGATGATTGGATTTTGGGCCTGAGGCAGCTATTTCTTGGGACTTGCCTCAGGTCCCGGTCTGCTGATCTTAATTAATTAATTCTCGATCTATTTTTAAACAAGATTCATACATGTTCAACAACAGGTTCTTGGATAGGGCAGCAATCGTCACATCAGAGAAGTTCAACCAAATAGACGGATGTGCTCCAAATCCATGGCAGCTTTGCACAGTGACACAAGTAGAAGAAGTTAAATGCGTACTGAGATTACTTCCAATTTGGCTATGTACAATACTCTACTCAGTAGTTTTCACACAAATGGCCTCCCTCTTTGTAGAACAAGGTGCCGTAATGAAAACCACCATCTCCAAGTTCCACATTCCTCCAGCTGGTATGTCAAGTTTCGACATCCTCAGTGTGGTAACTTTTATCTTCATTTACCGGCGATTTCTCGACCCACTCGTTATCAGGTTACGAAAAAAAGGTCTCACCGAGCTTCAAAGAATGGGGATTGGTCTTGTCATTGCCATCATGGCTATGCTCTCAGCAGGAGTTGTGGAGTGTTTTAGGTTAAAATATGCAAGAACAAATTGCGTCACTACCGATTGTGAGAGTCGAAGTTCATTGAGCATATTTTGGCAAGTTCCTCAATATGTGCTCGTCGGAGCTTCCGAAGTGTTCATGTACGTGGGTCAGCTAGAATTCTTCAACAGTCAAGCACCTGATGGGTTAAAGAGCTTCGGTAGTGCACTTTGCATGACTTCAATATCACTTGGAAACTATGTGAGCAGTTTGCTGGTTACGATAGTGATGAAGTTTTCTAGTAGGGATAATATATTTGGATGGATACCTGGAAACCTTAACAAAGGTCATCTGGATAGGTTTTACTTTCTCTTAGCAGCTTTGACTACAGCTGATCTCATGGTCTATATAGTTTGTGCCAAGTGGTACAAGTATATCAAGTTTGAAGCAAAGGGAGGAGATGATCACAATGAAAATATTAGGCAAGCTGAACTTGGAGTCTGATCAGTTTCTGAAATATTTGCAGTGTGTGGGCTAATAAAGCAAAGATGCATGGGATAAGTCGTACAACTTATTTCGGTAGAATTTCTTTTTTATTACGACATAAGAACTGTTATTGTACAACAACTCCTGAGTGGAATTCTAGATTTCCCACTTTAAAATGGGATACGAAAGCCACTAAACTTAGTATTGGACCACTTAATTCGGTAGAACAAACATTGCTTGCTATCACTACTACAAAAAAGGCCCAGATCAAATAGGGACAAATACTCATCTGTGCCTTTTAAGCAATGAATGGAGACAGAATGGGCACAGATGCCATTGTGAATTGTACATAACCTTTATTCAACCCTATCTTCTACCTCTCCTGACATTTACTGAGGTGACCTAGTGTTTCATCTAGAACGCGCCTCAAGCGTGAGAGGATGTTGGTTTCGTGCCTTTTGTTGTGGGGTTTGTTACCCGATGGTGGCTTTGTGTTTTGCAGATCAGGTGTGTCTAGTGCGGTGAGGCCATAGATCTTGGAAGGCATTAGAGAAATTGAAGAACTTAAAAAAGCTTCTCAAATGCTGCTAATCCCAAGAACATATCAAGGTGCCTTTTTTATATTTTTTTAATCCCATTTTGTATCTCAATAATCATTTTAATTTTGGGAATCCTATTGCTTTGTCCGATTGTTTTCCTTTTTAGGGTTGAATTCATTATTTCTTATTCTTATTCCGTGAATGTTCCTTTGCTTGCATTGACTGAACTAAAGTGTCTTTTGGAGGAATGCATGTAGTGTGGTTTGGTTTGTTTGGGACCTGATCAGACTCTGGGTTCAATTTAGAGTTTATTATTTTTTAACCATTGCAAGTGGTTTGGTGGTTCTTGCCTAGTTGAGTGTGCTCCCTAACCTAGGTTCGAATCTCGAAGCTGTCAAAGTGGTCAGGCACTGTGCTGCAATGTACAGTTGGAGCATTTCACTTGCGCCGAAGAGGTTTATCTTGGGCCCAGAAAACCTTTGGGTTCTCCTTGACAAAGTTAAAAACAAAAGAGTTTATTATTATTTTTTATATATTTTTTATATTATTTTTTTATAAGTGGGCGGTGGTTGCTGAAATGGGTTCTATCCCATTGATGATAGGGTGGTGTTGATTTCATAGATTTGTCTTGAAACCATATATAGCTGATCATCAGGTCATTCATGTGCTCCTGCTTTTGCCAAATATTAACAAGCATTCATAATGATGCTACTTTTCACTTCAATCTTCCAATTGAGTTTGATTTGTATACTACAAGGGCACTGCATAACTTTATGAATGAAGCATGGTTCGCACGAAATGAATCTTTGTAACATCGGAATTATTTTAAGTTCAAGAGAATTTTGAAAATCTTCTACGGTTTCGAATTGTGAAGTCCAATTGAGTTAGACTTGTATGATTTTGTTATATTCCAGTTGTGTAGTCTAGCTAGATTGATCGAACCTACATATAGTACAATATTGATTCCAAATATATTCTACAGAACAGTTAAACACTTAATGATGATAGGTGGAGAAACATCAAGTCCATCCTCAACACGTCCAGCTCAGGAGGTAGATTTTAACTTTTTATTTGCATAACAGAGCCCAAGTAAATGATATTGGTTGTGTTGAGTTTATAAAATAAGATTCTCTATTTTCAAATTGTATAAGCATTTAGTTAGATTGCTTCATTCTTAGTTAGTGAATCTCATGTATTGATCGTAGAAAAGCAATTTGACTATTATTGTATTGTGTGAGACCCGTTGTGAGCCTTATTTTTCATTGTTATAGGGCACTTACAAGTCCCGCACTACAAGAAAAAACATGTTTAACAACATGCAATTCACGTTGCCAATCACTTTCGACAACATGCAATTTTCAACGACGTGCACGTCTGCTTGTTAATATCTTAATTGACAACTTACAGATAACAACACGCAAGGTAGGTTATTGATAACCAAATTAACAACATATAAATAACGCATATGGTGATAAATGATTTTCTACAACGCACATTTTCTACCCGTTGTGGAAGACTGTAAGTAACAACGAGCATTTAGAGCATGTCGTTATTGTGATGTTGTGGTAGACTACTTTTCTTGTAGTGCCGGAAAGGATTGAGCAGAAGTGAATGCTTTGGTATTCAAAGTCCCGATGGCACCTTGGAGAGGTAAGCAGTATGAAGCGCGCTAGAGATATTAGAGACCAGCTCAAGGGACTCATAGAGAGGGTCGAGCCTGAGCATGTCTCAAATTTTGGTTTTGAAGTTATAAAACCATTACATTTGGTAATTAATTTACTGTTACTGTCCCTGCATCCAAGTAACGACTTTAAAATTTTAGTTTGATTATTTATTTTTCTGTAGCTTGATAGCTTGATTTTATCTTCTTTCAGCTATGTTTGATTATGATTCAGCTCTGTAACTCAAGTTTAGTGGGGAGGGAAATTACAATTAAAGGTACATAAAAGAATCTACTAATGGATCGATGTCTATAATTCAAGTTTAGATTATTTTGATTACAATTGTGCATCATACATAAGCCACATACTTGACCTTGTTGTACTTATAGAATTAACTAGCTAGTTAGGATGCTACTTTTCACTTCAATCTTCCAATTGAGTTTGATTTGTATACTACAAGGGCACTGCATAACTTTATGAATGAAGCATGGTTCGCACGAAATGAATCTTTGTAACATCGGAATTATTTTAAGTTCAAGAGAATTTTGAAAATCTTCTACGGTTTCGAATTGTGAAGTCCAATTGAGTTAGACTTGTATGATTTTGTTATATTCCAGTTGTGTAGTCTAGCTAGATTGATCGAACCTACATATAGTACAATATTGATTCCAAATATATTCTACAGAACAGTTAAACACTTAATGATGATAGGTGGAGAAACATCAAGTCCATCCTCAACACGTCCAGCTCAGGAGGTAGATTTTAACTTTTTATTTGCATAACAGAGCCCAAGTAAATGATATTGGTTGTGTTGAGTTTATAAAATAAGATTCTCTATTTTCAAATTGTATAAGCATTTAGTTAGATTGCTTCATTCTTAGTTAGTGAATCTCATGTATTGATCGTAGAAAAGCAATTTGACTATTATTGTATTGTGTGAGACCCGTTGTGAGCCTTATTTTTCATTGTTATAGGGCACTTACAAGTCCCGCACTACAAGAAAAAACATGTTTAACAACATGCAATTCACGTTGCCAATCACTTTCGACAACATGCAATTTTCAACGACGTGCACGTCTGCTTGTTAATATCTTAATTGACAACTTACAGATAACAACACGCAAGGTAGGTTATTGATAACCAAATTAACAACATATAAATAACGCATATGGTGATAAATGATTTTCTACAACGCACATTTTCTACCCGTTGTGGAAGACTGTAAGTAACAACGAGCATTTAGAGCATGTCGTTATTGTGATGTTGTGGTAGACTACTTTTCTTGTAGTGCCGGAAAGGATTGAGCAGAAGTGAATGCTTTGGTATTCAAAGTCCCGATGGCACCTTGGAGAGGTAAGCAGTATGAAGCGCGCTAGAGATATTAGAGACCAGCTCAAGGGACTCATAGAGAGGGTCGAGCCTGAGCATGTCTCAAATTTTGGTTTTGAAGTTATAAAACCATTACATTTGGTAATTAATTTACTGTTACTGTCCCTGCATCCAAGTAACGACTTTAAAATTTTAGTTTGATTATTTATTTTTCTGTAGCTTGATAGCTTGATTTTATCTTCTTTCAGCTATGTTTGATTATGATTCAGCTCTGTAACTCAAGTTTAGTGGGGAGGGAAATTACAATTAAAGGTACATAAAAGAATCTACTAATGGATCGATGTCTATAATTCAAGTTTAGATTATTTTGATTACAATTGTGCATCATACATAAGCCACATACTTGACCTTGTTGTACTTATAGAATTAACTAGCTAGTTCTTGAACCGTTTTCTAGGCTTAATTCATCTATGGCAAGCTCTGATAAGGTAGAAAACTGTGATCCTACAAATGAAGTTGAAGCACTATTGGAACAAGTACTACTGAATTGTTCAGGTGTCCCCAATTGGTGCATTGTATTTGTACAAATGTATGTATTTGTAGTTTATTGTAGTTTGAGAAACTATGGGACCCATTCTGATATTTAGGGACAGATAACTAATTCGTTCCATTTAGCAATAGGAAATTCCTATTAGGAACACCTACAATAGGTACACATCCATCATATGTCCGCTTTGACCAATGGGGACAGATATTTGTCTCTATAAGTAGCAAAAGAAATAAACGTTGTCTGTCACCTTAGGCCTCTTTTGCAGTAGTGGCATCAATTGGTTTCCATTTCTATCCCGCCAAGCGCTTGCTTTTAGAACTTGGTCACTTTGTGAGATGCGCCATATATATATAATATTTATCCAGAGCAAGGCCTCGCTATGAAATTAAAGTGCGAGGTTAGAGTTTAGGGTCACTTTTCGGTCTCATATCCACATCTTGACCATTCAGTTTTTAGGTACTAATGTATAAATCATCTTTGCAAAATTTCAGCCAAATTGATGATCATTAAGGTATCTGACTCACTTAAACCAATGGACTAACTGAATCTATCCAACCTGAATTGTACTAGCTTTAAGTCATTTATCAATGTCTTAACGACCATCAATTTGGCTGAAATTTTGCACATATGATCTATACATTAGTACTTAAAAACTGAACAATCGAGATGTGGATATGCGACTGAAAAGTGACCCTAAACTCTAAAAACGCACTTTAATTTCAGAGCGAGGCCTCGCTCTGGTTATGATATATATATATATATATATGGTCATTGATCGAACGTCAACTAAGAGAGCAGTCTCCCTACAAATATACTAGCTGATTGAACAGACATCTGTAGAGATTTAAAATACTTACATGAAGAGAGAATGATAATCTGGCGCTTCTAAACCCCTCGGTAACTGCATTTTTTTGTTTTGTTTCTAAAGCATGTATAAAAGACTTGATGCACATCCCTTGTGCTGTCTTGGGCCTTAAAACTTACACTTCTTATCGAAAGTTTCACAAATTCGCGGACAATGTTTATTTTCTTAAATTGTACCTCATTAAAACAAGAGTAATTTTTAAGAAAAATCAAAATTGAGATTTGTAAAATCATACACATCTCGCAACGTGTTACAGAATGTTTTTTCAAAAATATGTTTTGCAAAATGAAAACGAGAAAATGTTTAGTCTCCAGTTGGTTGATGAGGTCATTATTCATTCGTTAAGGTTGCTGGTCAGTCAGAGAGATCATTATTCTATTGATAAGGCTGACGTTCAGTCGATGAGGTCACTCATGGGTCACCCAATAAGATCATTGTTGTCACTGGTGAGGTCACTAGTCAATCATTGCAGTTGCCAGTCAGCGCTGTCCAAGGCGTCAGAAGTGCAGAAAGTGCTACCTAAAGCCTGTGAGCGCAAACCCATATTTCATTTCATTTTTTTCTTTTTACAAAGCACAAAACGACGACATTTTTTCGGTCTTCTATCTTAAAACTAGATAATTAACCTTGTCCCAATTTAACTTCCCTTCAATCCTTCAAATCTTCCCGATTTTGTTTCTCCCAAAACTCAAAAAATTTCGAGCCCTAACCCTAAATTTGATAAAAACCTCTTAGAGTCCGAATTTGGCTATAAATGAAGTTCATAAAATTACTTTTCGCACTTGAAGTTGGAGTTGGACACTACTAGAAATTTCCCCAATAGCACCTCTTTTTTAGCCACTAAAAATCTTCAGTGTGAAAAGTTAACAGTATCACACTGATTTTTCCTTTCAGTGCGTCCTTTTTTTCTTACACTGTTATCAGTGGGGATTGATTAGGATGAATGACACACATATATATATTTTATTAAGAAGCCCACTGTTGATAGTGTCCGGATATGCATGCAAGTGGGCTCTTCTTTGTACTGTTAAGATATATTTTTTTCAATAACCCCTGTTGTTGAACTGAATTGGCTCAATTTTTATGATATTTTTTTATA
>BDJD01003953.1:35871-46251 GCA_002564525.1 Rosa multiflora
AATAATAATAATAATAATAATAATAATAATAATAAGCGAAGAAAAAGAAAAAAAAAAACAAGAAAATAAAAAAAATGCAAAAAAAAAAACGAAAAAAAGAAAAAAAATTTCTTTTTTTTGTTTTTGTTTTTTTTTTGTCTTGAAATGACCATTTTAGCCCTCAAAAGTCAGACTCTACAGTCCAAATTGGACGGAATAGTAGAAATTGGACACGGTTGATGAATTTGGAGAGTACAAGGGTGTTACTGATCAAATTGAAACTCGAGGGACTAACATGATGACGACCCCTAACCTCAGGGGGTAAACTGAAATTAATCCTTTTTTATACTTGCACCATCAATTTGTATAGCACGTGGTGTATCACTTTTTGATCTGTGCCATGGTAACCGTCGGATCCTAATGTTCTTAACTAACGGCAGATATAAAAATTCCTCTCTCTCCCTCTCAGACCTATCTCTATAGTTCTAGATCTGTCTCTCGCACTTTTCATTAACCTTAGATCTCTCTCTCTCTCTCTTTCTCTCTGTATAGTCCATTTTGAAGTCTTCATCTTTGTTTCTTTTCTCTCTGGATCTGACCGGTAGCCGCTTAATCTCCAGGCCTCAACCAATCGTTAGTTGAGGTTAGTAGTTAGCTTGGATTTTGATCAAATTAAAAACCCAAGCTTGAGGCCTTCGAGCTCTCTCTTCCTCAAACCCTAAAATTCCATTCCCAGATGCCAATTTCTTTCCCGATCTAGTTCCTATCGAGTCTATACCTTATCTTCTCCAGGCCTCCACCAAGGTAGTTCCTATTCCAACTCTTTCTTGTTCTCTTTGTTGGTGTTTTTGAATTTAATCTATTTTGATTTGGGTTTTTTGGTGCAAAATGGACACAGATGGCTTTGGAATCCTATACATGTGGACCGTACAAAATCGGCAGCAGGAAAGTGTTTTACAGTACTAATCTATCGTATGCCTTGGTTAATCTGTGCCATGTTGTTCCTGGTACCGTTCTTACTCTCTTACACTTCTTAGAACGTATAATTAAGTATAAAGTTGCAAACTTTTTCTGTTTTTATTATTATTATTATTTTTGTTTATTTTGAATTTCCTTTTTTTGCTGTGCACGTCATATCCTTCTGTATGGTGTCTTGAGTTGAGTCAAGGCATTGTTTTGGTTATGAAAGTTTGGTAGAATTTGTGTGTTTTATCTGCTTGTGAATGTGCATTGAGGGAAGATATTTTTTTGATTGAGATTGTGGCTAGGCAATACCGAGCTCTATGGGAAGTAGAACATGTATATTGCATGTAATCTCAGCCTGGTGGATTTGGGAGTGTTCAATGATGCCAAATTCTTTCTCAATTTCATATATGTTATCCTGATGGTATTATTACTCTGTAAATCTAGAACACGCCTTTCATGTCAACAAAAGACCTGAAGCATGAACTAATCATAACTTTGGCATATATTTGATCTCTGTTATACATAACTTAGTTTACTGTAATGGTGATGGTGTTGGTAATTCAGGGAGCAGTAAATCATGTTCGGAGGGAATAAAGCAAGCCTTGGTACATAAAACTAATTACTAAACTGTTCAGAGACATTGATGGATAAGCATGACTTAGTTTTGTAATGTTTTAGACCAGCAGTTTACCCTTCACTTGGATCTTTTCTCCCTTCCCTATTCTTTTATTTGGGTTTGCTGCCAGATTTCATGATTATATTGCAAACTTTAGATTATTGTTTATGTAGAATTTATAATGTTGTTAAACTGTCTAGCTCTTCTACAGAATTATATCAACTTGCCTCTTTCTATTGCTTCAGGTCAAAAAAGATGTCTCACTTTTATCTAGGTGGATATCTATTGATCTATATATTCGAGAAGTTGAAAGCATGAAATTTGAACCATGAATAGATGCAGCGATAGCTTGTCAAAACTGGAGCAAGGTATGGCATATTGCCGTTCAATTTATTTTTAATAGATGATGACAATACTTGTGAATCATCTGTGGTTATTTTTAATGATGAAAATTTATTTTTTATTTTTAATCTAGGCAGTTGCTTGCCCATTTTGCGGTGTTTCAGTCTACGATAGGTCACTGCTCAGGTGCTTTTGGGGGTTTGGAAGCTAATGGTAGAGTGAAATCCATACAACCAGGATGGCTCATCATTCCCTAAACCAATATGTATGTCTATACTCAGAGTTTTTATGTTTGGTGGTTTTACCATTATGAGGTTTGGAAGCAATTCACTCAGCATTGTCTTAGGTTAATTTCATTTTCTCTGTTTGTTGTTTGTTTATTACTATAGAAATGGCTTCTGATATAAGGCTTAGTCATTCCTGAAACGGAAATGTTATACCTACCAATTTTGTTTGCTTAGCATTATAGGTAGCTTAGTCAAACACACCTTTTTTTCTTTGTCATGACCTGAATATTTTGGTATCTACTGGAAATTATATTCCAATTAACTAAGTTCATGAACTGGTTTACTTGTGGGCGTGTATTACTTGTTATTTTTCCTTTTAGTAAAGTTAATAGGATTCAAAATTTTATATGATTATCATTTATAAGGTTGATCCTTTATCGTATTTGCAGTCTACTTTATGCATCCAATAGTTTTACCATAATGTTTCTGTATATGTTAAGATGTCAATTTATATATTTATTAGAATAACAACTAACTACTTGATGTTATTTGCAGGTTGTCCATATCAAAGAAGAGGTCCAACTGTGGGGAGGAAGAGTCTTGGATGTTTAAATTTTGATATATGCCACTGTAATTTTCAGTGAATGGTGTTGTTGTATAAAATATAGTATAAAGTACAGTAAGAATGTAAAGGTGCCAAATGGCACCTTATTTTTTTAATATAACCTCATAAATTTGCCACTGATATCAGTGGCATTCCAAAGCCACTAATATCAGTGTGAATTTATATGCTGACTTTATCTTGGCAAATGTGATGACACTGTTGTTTTATCAGTGCCTATTGCCCCAATGGCACCTGCTATAGAGGGGACTGATAGAACAATAGTGGCTACACAGTGGCTAATTCTATTAGCAATTGATATCAGTGTGCTTTGCCCCAATAGGGACTAATTGAAATCAGTGTGGAATGGGGAAATTTCTAGTAGTGGGAGCACGAGATTTTCATCCAAACCTCTGGATTTGTAGCAAAGGATTTCAAGTATGAATCTTGCTGAATTTTGATGCTCCTAGAGTCCCTGTTTCGATGTTCTATTGATATATTTAGATGGCCATGGTCTAAATGAATTACTGATGTTTTGTTTCAAATTAAAGATTGCTGATGTTCAATTGTTCATACTTCATAACTACTGATCTTCTATTTCGAATTACAGAATGCTGATGTAGTGATGTTCATAAATCATGTCATAGCTATTCGATCATTCGATGTTCATAATCATAACTATACTAACTTTATTTTTTGCTGCCCATATTTCTTTTTCCATTCTTTACTCATAACTGATCTTCGATCTATACCATAACTGATATGCAAATTGTATAATAGTGTAATTGAGTAACTGGAATGTGGATTTCCAGGCAACTATATATGAGTTCTAGTACGATATGTCAATTATGCCTGATTTAGGCTCCCGAAAACACCTCGACTGCGCTTCAGCGTTTTAAAATATATATATATATATATATATATGTGTGTGTGTGTGTGTGTGTGTGTGTGTGTGTATGTGTGTGTGTTATATAGGTTCTTTTGGTAAGAATTTTTTTTTGTTATTTTAAAGGATCTTTTGTGTGACCACTTTTTGATCACATATCAGCATATTGAGTGATTATACACATTTTTTATACGTGTAGTTATATCTAAAATACGAGAATTAAGCTAATCGTCAAGTTAATTAATATATAGTTAATCTATTTTTATTTATTTCGTAGGAAATAAACAAAGTTAAAAAAATCGTGAAAAATTTGTGCGAAATCGGAGCAAATGATTAAGAAATGAATAAAAGATTGATTTCATTAATTAATCATTGGATCATTGAAGTTAGCATCAGTGCTATCATCACGTGAGAGGTGAATCAATTAAATATTATGTTTAGTTGAATTAGCCAATTAAATGATGACACATGACCATCCTTACCTTATTCTTGCACGCCAGACCATTTCCTTCCTTTTCTTTGGCATCAATCAATTGCTGACACGTGCGCATCACCTTATCTCTCCTCTGCCTCTTCCAACTGAGGACGGCCATAATTAAAAAGGAGAATCCATACTCATAATCATCTCACCTTTACGACTGTAGCCGCACCACTAAAAACAGAGGCGGTCCTTTGGGCTGCTCTCTTTCCCATCCTTCTCCATCATTTTTCCTCTTTTCTTTCTATTTTATTTTGAGATTTGAAAGACTACTCACACAAAGCTTCAAGGATCCATTAAGGGGCTTAACCTCTACAAGATTCAATATTTAGGTAATTGTGGGAGTTTTAATTCAAAGCTAGTTATGCTAGTTTTTTAGCTATTTGTGACTATCCCTGTTTTCTCCTACACTTCTCTACTCTTTTCTATTTGAATTTTATAATTTTGATGTCTATGATTATGGGTTGTGAGTAATTTCCTTGCTAGAGTTAGGGTTGTGTGCCCTTGCCCAAATTTGATGTAATGGATGCTTAATTTAATTTATTTATGGAATTTGTTAATTAGTGGATGCTTGTGTTTTGTGATAATTGATTAGAATGCATGCTTAGGAATTGTCAACTCTTGGGTATGTATTTTATTAAGTCTAGATTAAAATTTAGGGGATGACATCTTTAGATTTTAGAGCTAGATTTAATATTCGTCGGAAGTACAAGTATAGTTCACTATATGATTAGCTTGATCGCAATGATGGTGAGCTTGCACTACAAAAAAACAAGCTTTTCGCGACATATATATTGCGACACATTAGCGCGGCCGTCGCAATTATTCATTAAAAGGCGCGGTTAATTGACCAAAAAAAAAAATTACTCGGAGCCAAACTATTCTCTACAATAGTTTAAGTAATGTCGCAAAAGCTTAGCAAAAGTTAAAAGATAACTGCTATTCGCTACATATAGGAACACATCTCGTATTTGAGATCTTTTTAGAATTAACCTAGGTTATTCACCGTGCCTCTGCCAAGAGTTAACTGATGCTCTCAGTGTCCCCTCTTTTCCTCTCAGAAGGATAGTGATTGAAGCCTCAAAAATTGATACCCATCAAGAAGTTCTTGTAACAGATCATCTTCTTCCTCCTCCAAAAATAGGTCTTCACTTCTTGACACTCTATCTCCTTTTATCTCAGTCACAAAAACCCTAAGACCTCCGAAATCCAAAGGTAAGCTCTTTCTCGCTCCTTTCTTCTCTAACTTGCTATTTTGTGTTTTCGGCTGATTCTGGGTTCGTTTTATTTATATTTGGTTTCATTAATGCTTGTTTAATTCAGAGGATTAATGGATAGGGGTCTTGAGCATTAATCCAAGTGCGATAGATTCAGTTTAATTGTGCCTATTTTAATTGATATGATCAATTTTTTGTTCGCTTCACATAGTGCAGGAGACAACCCAAAACAAATTAAGGTCTTCTAGATATTTTGGTGGCCTAGTTCTTCATGTGATTGATGGGTAAACTATATGCTTTCTTTCATTGTGAATTTGTGATATTTGCATATTAGTAATCAAAGTCTTTTTTTGATCTGGAATTAGTAATCAAAATCTAATAATTGAATGTCAACAGGAAAAAGCCCCAATTCTTATTTGTCTTGTCTACCCTAATTTGATCTAATAAGCAAAGGTATATCTTTCTCTAGATCTCTTGATCTCTTTTTGTTCATGATGATTTATAGTTAAATTGATTTATACGAGTTTTAGTAGAAACTTAGATTTTAGAAGATGAGAAGTGTAAAATTTGCCTTTGGATACAAACCAAGTGTCTAGCTACTTATTCAGTGACAATTTCATATAGTTGGTAATCTTTGCTGCTTGAAAATTTCATAAGTATATATGTATGTGTATGCTTGATTACTCATTTGAGTTCATCCAAAGATTAACACATGTCTCTGTAAGTAGCTCTGTAAGTCTGCATCATAATCAAACTTATTAATAATTGGTTTGGTGTTCCTTTGCAAAATTGTTTAAACCACTTAGTTGGGTCACTTTTGATTTATTTAGAGATATCTTGACCTTTTATTTATTTATTTATCTATGTTTCCTCCTCTGATTTGCATAAACGGGGTTAGGGCTTTGAACTTCTATTTGTGACAAGCACTCTCACTTGAGGTAATGAATCTAGTTTTTGGACTGCACTTATGATTAATTTAGGACAAGCACTTGACCTTAACTTAGTTATGATTTTATATAACTTTGATTTTGGTTACTATTCATAGTTCTGGGAGTTTTGGCTTTCTTTCTTGTTTTTTTCCTTGTTGTGTGGTTTGATTGGAGAGATAAGTTCTGTTGCAGCTTTGCTTCTTCTTTCTTTTCTTTTTTTCTTTTTTTGAACTTTACATCTTTGCTTTGATTCTGTTGTTGAAGTACAACTATATACTGAAATCATAGATAGATAAGCATATTAGGACAACATTTATCTTTTTTCTCATGGCCATGCTAATTATGTCTAATTGTATATGTGCAGGGTTGGAATCAAGATTACATACCGTACATGCATGTCCATATGATTATTTTGAATAGTAATATATGTATATGAGAGTAGAATATTTTTTGTATAAACAGTTAACATCATATATGATGTTTACTTGTTATAAGTGAAAGGCATTGATAATGTAAATGCAAATTGTGTTTACCTCTTTCAGCGACAGCCATCTTAGCTGTTGCAATTTTTTTTTTATTTACCACACTAAGTATTTGCGACGGATAAAAAACGTCGTAACCTTGTCGTAAAAGGTTTTTGCGACGTTTGATTACGCGTCGCATTTAATGATAATTATTTATGACATAAGTACTTGCGACACTTGAAAAAACGTCGCAAGACCGTCGCAAAAGGCTTTTGCTATGCCACTTTATGTGTCGTAAAAAGTGAAAAAGTATTTGCTACGCGATTTATGGCGACGGTTCACCAAGCGTCGCAAAACCGTCGCAAAAGGTTATTTACGACGCTTTTTGTTCTTTTTACGACGTTTTCCTTATGTCGCAAAAAACTCTCTTTTTTGTAGTGTTGGTTGCCTAATTCCTCGAACTATAGGCCTCTTGATGTGAATTAGTGACCCTTGAACTGGCTCTAATTCATGTTAAGTGAGCTCCTACGACCCTTGAAACAGAGTAGGAATACCATGAAAGAAAATTTCGGCCCTTGAGCCTTGAAAAGCCTTAGGTACGGCTTCCACCATCTTTAATAAATTGCACGTAAATCAAATTAGCATGTAGAGCATTGAATTAGAGTTAGGATTCATCCCTTGATACCAATCCCCAATTTATATTCATTTCTTACTTTGCATTACTTTATTTAATTTAGTTGTTATTTGAGTTTTCATTTAAATTCTTGCACTTTAGTTTCTAGAAATTCAAATTACTATTTTCATGACAATTTCTACTTCATTGTAAATAGTCATCACTAGGCTCATAGCTTTGATTAGGCTTCGGTGGAAACCAAAGCCGAGCATTGCTAAGTCTTGGTGCCTTAGAGTAGCATTTCTATTTATTTATTATTTTTTTCTTTTGTTTGCTTAGTGACTCTATTTCCAACTACCCAAGGATTGTGGGTTAGCCACTAATCCCCGTGGTACGATAACTTTGGGCATAATATTTCCCTATCTTGACAAATGATACGCATGCTTGCGTAAATGTGTGTCAAGTCATCGAGCGTTTAGTTTTTAGGCCTCTGTGAGTAGATCAATTATGCTAATTTTTAGCCAAATAATTGGTAATTGTTAAGGTATCGAACTACATCAAATCAATGGATGAACCAAATTTGTGTAACCTGAACCCTTCATGTTTATACTGATAAATCATGCATGATTATGAATACCTTAACAATTTTCAATTTGATTGAAATTTTACAAAGATGATCTACTTAGAGAGTTCTAAAATTCTAACAGTCAATTTGCCAATGAATGACCGAAAAGTGAGTCCCATAAAATATCCCTTAAAATGGCTAAAAAAATGGATCCCTTAATGGAAGATTGCATATTTTTTTTTGTCTATTTTAAGGGACTACTTTTGATTCTTATTTTTCGATCACATTTTGACCTCTTCACCTTAGGTTTTAGCTCTACATGTATAGATCACTTTTGCAAATTTTTAGTCAAATTGAAAATCGTTAAAGCATTCAAAAACTTGACTTACTAATAATGTAATGACGTTAATTTTCGTTATTAGTTTCTTGCTCCCAATGTTCGTGTGTTAATCGTAAAATAGAAATTATTTCGGAAGATTATTTTCTCAAAACGCTTTGTTTTCGAGAGCTTAAAGGTTGAATTTTTATACATTACAATTTTGTGAAAACTTCCTTCACATAAATCATAGAGCGTGATGTTATGAGTTCGTGGATATGTAGTACGTGGAAAAAAAAGTTTCCAATTTTGGAAATTTTATATAAATATAGATTTTTCTGATTTTTTTCTTCATAAATTTTATTGTTTTCCGTTTTCGGAAACCCTAAAACCAAAACTCTTTTTGTTTTGCGGCTGACCCGATCCAAACCTTGAGATTTGACTAGGTTGTATCTTCACCAACTGGTGATCTCTAGCTGCTCCACAACCACAAATTTGTTCACCTCCACCTTGCCGTTCTCCCCACCTGCCTCCTTTCCGTTGAATCTCACCGCAAACTGTAGATCGAAACGTCAGGTTTCTGTGACGGTGGACCCAATTGTAATTTTCGATTACAGTGGTGGCTGAGCTTGAAACTTACCCAGTTTTGAAGCTATCCTACTCCTGATCACATCCATACAAGCCTTGCAACTTGAATCGAAGTGTGGTGCTCATAATCCCGATTTGAAGTTTTCAAATTTCAGCTACGATCAAGGTCGATCCCGGGCGATTCTGCTTTAGCTCTAGGGATGAAAGTTTCTCCTCTTGTTGTATTATACATTCTGGATAGTTGGATTAAGATAGTTTGGAAGTTGACCTGGCAGTTTGGCCACTTTTTGGGCTTCTGTCTTCACAGTTTCTTTCTAATCGTCGATATGAGCATGCTAATATATTATGGGGTTATGTTGGGATCATTTGAAGCATGTTAGGTTTAACGTTGTTTTTGTTTATTTAGTATGCGATCTGTGAGGATCCGACTGTTGGATCGTCATATAATTTTGACAAATTGATCCTAAAAGTGTTCCGGATACTTTAGGAGGTCTCGGAGGAAGTTTTGTCTAGATTGACGAAATCGTCGATTTTCGATTCAAGTGCTTCATTCAAACCTTAACCGCTTTCATTTTTAGTTGCGCACTATGTTGAGACCTTTTTTTTTTTATTTAGATGTGTGACAAAGTGTGTTCTGTACGTTATTTCAGCCATGACTCTTTGAGAGAATACGTAGCCGGACTTTGAGGTGAGTAAATCTCACGAGGTTCATTTATGAACAGGGTTACATTATGGTTTGGTTTATCTGCTAAATTATGAAGTCATTTTCGAAAATAAATATTTTTTTTTGAATTATATAAACTTGATCATCTACGGTTCATGTGTAAATTAAAATGAAGTTTTTTTATAAAAATGATTTTTTTTTTTCGGGTTTTGTAATTTGTGAACTATAATTGGTATTTGTGAACTATAATTTGTGAACTATCTCCTTTTTTTTCGGGTTTTGGTCTCTTTGTGTTTATTAAATGGTTACTTGACAGAAAAAAAAAGAAAAAAAAAAGGGAATGTTGTGTGATTCGATTGAACCTTTTTTTTTTTTTTTTTTCAAATTTTTTTTTTGGGTTTTTTTTTTACCCTTTTTTTGTACTTGCTGCTTCATCTGCTATTACTGTCTACTCTATGCAAGGTGTTAAGCTACATGCTTCTATCTTCAATAGCTTGATTGGCTTAACGGATCAAAATGGATTTGTACCTAACTCTGATATTTTATTCACTTAAAGGATCAAAATTGATTTGTTTGTGGGTGATAAAGGATGCCATACTTCAGTTGCTATATTTCAGTTGCTCAAATGGGGCACTTCTCAGCCCCAACTAAACTTGTCGGAATTTTGTGAAGCTTTCATTTCACCTGCAAGACAGTTATTATTATTGCTCTTGTATCAGTATGAGACTTTATTGTTTCCTCTAATTACAGGTTAGTTTTTCAAACCCAGAAAGAAATTATTATCACAAATTTGCTTAGTCCAAAGGTGGTGTTTCTGTTTCCTGTTCTAGTTGGTTTTGGTTTGTCAAATTTGAGTACTGCAGGAAAGCCTGATCGATGTATGTGATTTGTTTTTTTACAGGAGTCTGTGGGATGTGCGGCAAACAAGT
>BDJD01003954.1:9235-74525 GCA_002564525.1 Rosa multiflora
GTATATGTCGATGATATGAACATAATAGGTACTCTTGATGAAATAAGAGAAACCGCGAGCTACTTGAAATCCTAATTTGAGATGAAGGATCTTGGAAAACTCGATTCTATCTAGGCCTTGAACTAGAACACCGAGTTTGTGGAATATTAATCCACCAGTCTGCATATGTCCAAAAGTCAGGCGATATAACATGGACAAAGCACATCCTGCTAGCACTCCCATGATCGGTAGAAGTTTGGATGCAAGCAAAGATCCATTTCGTCCAAAGGAAGATGACGAACAAGTGTTGGGAGCTGAAATTCCCTATCTAAGTGCAATAGGCGCATTATTGTACTTAGCCTAATTTACTCGACCAGACATTGCATTCTCAGTGAACTTGTTAGCTAGATTTAGCTTAGCGCCAACGCAGCGTCACGGGAATGTATCAAGAACATCTTTGATACCTAAAAGGAACCAATGACTTGAGACTGTTCTTTTCCTACAGAGAGACAAGAGGGACCGCAGATGGAACTACAATCCCTAAACGAAATGTTGATGGCGAAAGCGCCACTCCCTACACCGAAACACCAAATGACGTTTTGGTTATTTTTGTTGATGCTGGGTATCTCTCTGACCCACATAAAGGTCGTTCCCAAACTGGTTATGTATTTACCAATGGGAACACGGCGATATCATGGAGATCAACCAAGCAAACCCTTGTGGCTACCTCCTCGAACCACTCAGAGATCATTGTTGTACATGAGGCGGTTTGTGAGTGTGTATGGTTAAGAACTATCATTGCACATATTCGAGGGATTAGTGGTTTGAGTTCTACCACTGAAGAGCCTACTCGCATTTATGAACACAATGCAGCTTGCATCGAACAGATGAAACTAGGTTGTATTAAGGGTGATAACACAAAACACATCGCCAAAGTTGTTCTACAATCAGCAACAACAGACCATTCTCAAGATTCAAGTGAATCAAGTAAGGTTTGAGGAGAATGTGGCAGATTTGTTCACCAAATCACTGCCTAAGGCCACATTTGAGAAACATGTGAAAAACATAGGAATGCGAAGAATTTCCAAGCTCACTTGATTAATGTAATGATCAGGGGGAGGTGTAGACGTCAGGGGGAGTCTAACACACACATGTCATTCTCAAATGTAGAAGGTGCGTTGTGCTCTTTTCCTTCGACCAAGTTTTATTTTTGTCCCACAGGGTTTTTATTGTTACTTGGCAAGGTTTTTAGTGAGGCAACAACTCATGCACCATTTCGTCTTTGACTTGGCACAAGGGGGAGTGTTAAAGGAAAAACACATTATGTGCCTTCGTCAAATAAACAAACGAAGAGGGAATCAAGCAATTACAAATCACAGCTCAATCAACATTTAGTATCATCAATGTAATTGATATTTCCGTTGTAATCCTATCCCTATATAAATGGGTTATGAATGAAATGAGTAGACCAATTCCAATTGTCATTTTACTTTAACAATGATGAAACTCCTCAAAAAAAAAAATATATAAAAAGGGCTAATGATGAATGATTACTTTCCTAATTGAACATGATATATAACCCAAAGAGAAAAAATAAAAATAAAAAAAGAACATCTAGGCTCTAGCAATTGATTTTTGTCAACAATTCAACTACCTTGGTTTTTTTATTTTGATACGAATTCAACTGCCTTAGTTTTTTCGAAAAGAATTCAACTACCTTTGCTACCTGTCACTTTGACTCGCGCGAATAGGATAAATTAATGGCATATACAAAAAAACCGATCGTGCAGTGATCGTATCACTCGGCTTTTGCCAGTATTTCAGACTCTTGCACTCATTTCACACAACAGTCCTCTCCTCCTTTTTTCACACACGACTCCTCTCTTCCTAAACCTTATAAATATACGACCAAGCTTTCCATTGCATGCAAACGAACCAAGATTTCGTGGAGATATAGTTGCTAACATAGTTATGGGAGGCTTGTTCCTTAAATTAAGGTTAAAGTCCTCTTTGAGTGTTTTAAGGAAGTCTGTTTCGTCACTCAATGTGTAATCTTGTAATATGTTTTTCTTCAAGAAGTAGTATACCCGAAAACCTTCCACAAGTGTGTCTAGTTTTCTTCACGAACCAGCCTTATTGACTCCTGGTTTGCCATGTCTTCATCCTCATCTAAAGCTTTCCAATGGCTAAGCCTTGTGGGCATGATATGGCTTCAATCCATAAACGGAACAAACACCACCTTCCCTGCTTACTCATCCCAACTCAAGAGCACTCTCTCCATCTCCCAACTACAAATCAACAATCTCGTCTTCGCCTCCAACGCAGGGAAACTCTTTGGTTGGTTTTCCGGCATTGCTGCTATTTACCTTCCTCTCTGGCTAGTCCTCATTATCGGCTCACTTCTCGGGTTGATTGGCTACGGTGTCCAATTTCTATTCGTAACTAACCAAATCTCATCTCCAGCATATTGGCAAATATTCTTGCTCAGCATGGTGGCCGGAAATAGTGTCTGTTGGATCAACACCGTTTGCTATGTTGTTTGCATTCGAAACTTTCCGTTTCACCAACAGGTTGCTGTGGGACTAACAACAAGTTACCAGGGATTGAGTGCAAAAATCTACACAGATATCGTTGGCGCTGCTTTTTCTTCTTCACCTCATAAGAGAGCCAAGGCCTATCTTCTTCTAAACTCTCTCCTGCCTTTACTAGTCTGTGTTGTAGTGGCATCATTTGTGAGAGACATTGATGTGGGAAGAGGGGAGCCCAGAAATATGGCAGCGGGGTTCAAATTAATGTTTGTGGTAACAATTGCCACAGGAATCTATGCTGTGATCACCAGTTTAGGATCAATGTCGTCTATCCACTTATCGCCATTGCACAGTGTGATAGGTACCGCATTGTTCCTACTGATGCCCTTGGTCGTCCCAATTGGGGAAAAAATGAGAGAAAAATTATCAAGATGGAGGAGCCTAGACAGAGAGAACAGAGTGCCCAATTTCAGCACAGATGATCAGAAAGGCCTTGAGAACATAGAGAGTGGTGTAGTGAAAGAGGGAGAAGAAGAGGAACATAGTACAGTGCATGTTCATAATGAGGTTGGTGAAATACAAATTCGTCATGGGATTTGTGTTAGAGAGGAGATTGGAGTGAGGTTGATGGTGAAAAGGATAGATTTCTGGTTATATTTCCTAGTATATATTTTCAGTGCAACAATTGGGCTTGTGTTCTTGGACACCTTCGGACAGATAGTAGAATCAAGAGGCTCATGTAGGACTTCTTCTCTGGTTTCTTTATCTTCTTCATTCGGGTTCTTTGGCCGTCTTATGACTTCACTTCTGGACTATTTCTTCCCAAGGTAACTACGTACTGCCCTCCCTAATTTTCAGTAATTTTTAGAGTTCATTTTGAGAAGTATATTCTCATATTTGAGTGGAATGAAACACATAATTTGCTTACTGGATAAATTTTTGAAGCTAATTACTTGTTATTTTCTCCTTTCCCCTTTTTCGAAGAAAGTATATGATTTCAAGGCCTGCATTCCTAATGACATTAGCGGCACCAATAGCAGGAGCTTTCTTCTTGCTTCTCAACCCATCTAACGTCTCCCTTACCATCAGTTCCGCCATCATAGGAGTGTGCACTGGAGCAATTACTTCTATTGCAGTGTCCATAACCACAGAGCTATTCGGGACCAAGAATTTCTCAGTAAATCACAATGTGGTGGTTGCGAATATCTCAATTGGGTCGTTTCTTTTTGGCTACTCATCTGCTCTTGTCTATCGCAAGGAAGGAAATGAAGATGGTAGCTGCTTGGGAATGGCTTGTTACAGAAGCACCTTCATTATCTGGGGTAGTCTTTGTACGTTAGGGACTAGTCTAGCTTTAGTGCTATATGCAAGAACACGAATGTTCTACTCCAAAATATCATAGAATAATTCTGAATTTTTTTTTTAATTTTTTAGAAAAGTTTGTAGCTGTAGACCTATAGCTAAGCCGTTATGGGATGAGCATGTGATCAGTATTGATTGCACTTAACAAATGGAAAAAAGAGGGAGGGAAATACATGGTAGGTATCATACATGGTAGGGAGAGAATTTTTAGGACCCAATGTTCTTTGTGGTCACATTGTAAAGGCAGACACATGCCATGTAAGGTACTGGAGGAAAATTAAACAGAGAACATGTTTATTTACATTCTAAACTCCAAAGATTCAAATTCAGATAGTGTAAAGGCAGGAAATCTGAACATGTTTGTTCATGTAAACACCCCTAAACGGCTAAACCCTAGATGAAGAGATTAGGGTATTTTTAAATCTGAAAATACCAAACAGAACAATATTGTACTATAATCAATAGAATTGCTTAACAATTAGAGCACTAAGTCAAGGAGGACACAGAAATTGCTAACGCAGTGTAAACCTCTCCACTGAGGAAACTTCACTGCGTGGCTTTTAATTTAGCCAACACGAAAGATCAATCCAATATGAATCAAATGAGTTTACAGTATACAAGTAGTGTTGTTCATGACAAACACATTCACTTAGCAACAAATGCTAACTTGATTTATAATTGATCTAACTTTTACTTAATCATCACTCTATCAACAAGAGCCAATCAACCAATCTTCCTTGATCTCAATGTCTCACTGATCTTGAGAATGAATTATGAATGTGAGAGATTATGCAATAGAATACAAGAAACAAGCAGAGAGAGTTTTCTGAAACTGATTTGAACAAAAACGACCAGTTCAAGAGAAGACAATCATAACCCCACCTCTAACTTCAGTTTTGAAACCTTTTATAAGGGAGGAAAACTCCCCCTCAATCAAATCTTATCTTAATTATCAAATAAGATAAATATGGAAAGATGTTAAAACAGAAATCAACACTTCCTATTTATCTGCCATGCATGTCAAAAATCTTTAATGAAAATGTGTATACCAAATCAATTTAAATCATCTAGCATGATATGAAATGAATACCACTTATACTCAAGATCAGTGAGAGTGATTCACGCAGATTTCCTCTTGATGATCCGATCTTGCAGACTTCTTTGATTTTCTTTAAACCTCCGAACAAGTAGGAGAGATACTCTCCTAGTGCTTTTGCATTTTCTGATTTCCTTGTGGCTTTGGGGAAGTCATGTGTTGAATAGGGATAATCCAATGTACTTACAATCTCCCCCTTTGGGCATTCCCATTCAACACATGACTTTTTCATCTTTGAATCTTGCATGCATGTTAGATTTCACAGATAACCAATAATCAAGAACAAAAAGATGCAACTTGGATTAAGGAATCAGTTTCCATCCTTTTCCAAATCCAAGTTGTCAAAAACATATATCTAATAAAATAATGATAATAATAAGCATCCCAAATAGTTTGTGCTTATGCACTTACAACCCAAAAAGCAAAAATAAATATTGTCCAACAGAAATTAAAATGCAGAAACATAAATAACAAAAAATAAAATAAATAGAAAATTGTTTACTTCTCCCCCTTTGAATGGGAAGGCCCAATGAACTCCTCCATAAGCTTGGTGACAGTGTCCTGAAACTCCTCACTGTCCATTGAATCCAAGCTCTTCTCTGGTGCGACTTCTTCCGGGACTGCGGTGGATGGACCGAGAGCGTCAAACTCGGAAGGGTGGCGCGGCATGTTCCGGATCTCCTTGGTGAGGTTGGTCAGGGCATGATGAGTACGAACCAGAAGAGAGTGCATGTCGTCCATGTCGGTAGTGAGGCATGCAATCCGCCTGTCAGCCACCAGGATCTGATCACTGAGACTATCCAAAGAAACAGGAGGATGAGGAACATTAGAAGGGATACTAGAAGAAGATGGGCGAAGAGGAGGACTCCGACTTCGTTCACAGTGCATGCCGGGACCTCCTCTGGAGGAGGAAGGCATTGATGTCCACCAAGACGAGTAGTTTGTTTTATGCGAACCATGGTGAGAGAAACAGTATGTGAACAACCCTAATAACTTAGACAAACCAGAGTGAAATCCGAAAGAGAGATCATGGGTTATATATAGCAAACCAGTAGGGTTAGAGAAAATCAAGAGACATATCGGTTGGAGATATCGTTTCCAAGAAGAGCAATTATGACAATATATGTTACCGAGATACCCGCATGCAAGTAACGTCTCCCCCTCAACTTAGGCTTAATCAGTAAGGAAGGTAAATAGAACCAGATGGCAATCAAAGAAGGAAACGAAGGGACAATAGATTTCCATAATCATCAATTAAAACACACAATTGTTTCCTTGGCTAAGTATCAAGGTAATGAATGCAGTTGTCATATCGAAAAGAGAAAATATAGATAGTGGAAACCCAAAGAGCACAATCAATTAATAAAAGGAACATATGTCAAGGTATCATCCACGATGTATTCCATCAACAAATAGAATTGGTACTCATTATAGACATGAAAGAGTAAACTGGTGAACAAAGTGAGTATGAGCAGTACATGGGGTTTAGAAACATGTTCAGTGAAAGGGAGAAGAAGTGACGAAGAAGAACTTCACATATAGACTGAGCTCAGGAGATCTCCTAGGAGAAGTAGGAAACATTTTTCTCAGTTACTTATTTTAGTTGAGTCATAGACTTCTTCATGTTGTAAACAAGAACTCATGTAACAAGACCGGTCTCAGTAACTCCCATACCAGATGATTTTAGGGTACTAAGCATAGCAAGGATGCTCCAAGAAGAGGGTCTCGAGTTGTTGTTTGCATTTTCACAATTTACGTACAAAAGTCACCTACCAACTCGTTTCTTGTAAACCTTGGAAAGTTCACCACAACCAAGACCTGATTACTTTAAGTGAAGTGATACATATATCCATTCTCGTTTCTTACAAATCCTTGAAAGTTCACCACAACATGGACCTGATTACTTTGAGCATATTAAGCAAGACTCCTACTTCACCTATTCTCCCTTGACAAGGAACATGAAATATGCCACCACAAAACGCTATAAGTGAAGTGCAAAGCAAAGTTACGTGATTCAGTGACTAAACATGAGTACACAATTTATTTGTCCAGAATAAGGCATGGCAATAAAGGATACATAGTTGAATATATGTACATTTCACTAGTGACTGTGGTCAGAGGATACTAGGATCACAATTTTCTTAATCAACAGTGGACAGTCATTCTTGTGCCTTAATGCTTAGAACAGATTCCTAATGCATTTCTCAACATCTCAAACCTAGCAGTGTCAAGAGTCTTAGTGAACAAATCAGCAAGTTGACTTTCAGTGGGCACAAAGCTTAACTCAAGTAAATCTTGTTCAACTAAATCTCGAATGAAATGATATCGAAGATCTATGTGCTTAGTTCTAGAGTGTTGAACATGATTTTTGGTGATGTTAATAGCACTTGTGTTGTCACAAAAGATGGACAACTTACCTTGAGGAATGCCATAATCCTTGAGCATTTGTTTCATCCAGAGCATTTGAGTGCAGCAGCTCCTAGCAGCGACATATTCAGCTTCAGCAGTAGATAGAGAAATGCAATTTTGTTTCTTGCTGTGCCAAGCAACAAGATTGTTCCCAATGAAGAAACAACCTCCAGAAGTGCTTTTTCTATCCTTTAAGTTTCCTCCCCAGTCAGCATCAGAATACCCTGCAATTTTTACGTTAGTGTCAAAGGTATAGAGAATGCCATAGTTAATTGTACCTGAGATATATCGGATGATTCTTTTGACAGCTTCCAAGTGTGATTCTTTGGGATTTGCTTGAAATCGAGCACACACTCCTACACTGTATGAAATATCAGGTCGACTGGCAGTTAGATACAACAAGCTTCCAATCATGCTTCTATATAGAGTGGAATCGATTGATTTTCCATTTAGATCCTCGCTCAGCTTTGTGGTGGTGCTGATGGGATTGTTAACCACTTTCTTGGATTCAAGGCCAAATTTCTTAATGAGATTCTCAGCATATTTGGTTTGAGAGAGAAAAATACTTGCATCAAGTTGCTTTACTTGCAGTCCAAGAAAAAAGGTTAGCTTACCACACATGCTCATTTCAAATTCACTTTCCATGACAGATTGAAATTCATTGACAAGATATTTAGATGTAGAGCCAAAAACAATGTCATCAACATACACCTGAGCTATGATAAGATCATTTTTCACATGTTTTACAAATAATGTTTTATCAATTGATCCTCTTGTGTACCCTTTTCCCACCAGATGAGTGGAAAGCCTTTCATACCAGGCTCGTGGAGCCTGCTTCAATCCATACAAGGTTTTCTTGAGTCTATAAACATGATTCAGATTATGTGGATCTTTGAAACCTTGAGGTTGTTCCACATAGACTTCTTCCTGCAACACCCCATTCAGAAAAGCAGTTTTGATATCCATTTGAAACAGTTTGAACCTTAGGTGACAAGCAACAGACAAAAGTAATCTCACTGATTCTAATCTTGCAACATGGGCAAAAGTTTTATCAAAATCAAGACCTTCAACCTGTGAATAACCCTGTGCCACTAACCTAGCTTTGTTTCTGATTACATTCCCTTTTTCATCACTTTTATTTCTGAAGATCCACTTAGTGCCTATTACATTACAGTTTCTAGGTCTTGTTACCAAGTACCACACATCATTCCTAGTGAATTGATTTAATTCTTCCTGCATAGCACTAATCCAGTCATCATCTAGTAGGGCTTCCTTGATATTCTTAGGTTCAATTAGGGAAACAAACCCATATTGAGATATGACATTCATCGTGATTTGATTTTCTGTGATAAAACAAAGTAAAGCATTACCTCGACTTACCTCATCTACACTTACCTGTGGAGCAGCTTGGCTTCTTGTTTTGAGACCATCTGAGATTTGTCCAATAACATCTTGACGAGAGTGATCCTTTTGGACTTGCTTGAACCCTCTTTTCATTTGAGGAGCTGGCTAGAAGATGTTGTCAGCATTCTCTTCCAGTTCATCAGTAGCTGATGTGTCTTCTGATTTTGAGCTAAGAGGAGATGATGTATCTATAAAAGCTTCCTCCTGTCTAATGTAATCATCAATAGATACGTTAATAGATTCCATAACAATCCTAGTTCATTTGTTATAAACTCTATATGCTCGACTATTAATAGAATATCCAAGGAAGATACCATCATCACTTCGTGCATCAAATTTTCAGAGTTGCTCTCGATCTCTCAATATATAGCAAGGGCTTCCAAACACACGAAGGTGGCCTATGTTTGGTTTCTTACCTTTCCACAGCTCATAAGCTGTTTGGTCAGTTCCAGGTCTCAAAAAGACTCTATTGATGGTGTAACATGCAGTACTGATTACCTCAGCCTAGAAATGTGAGCTTAGACCAGCAGAATGTAACATTACTCTTGCCATGTCTAACAACACTTTATTTTTGCGCTCAACTATTCCATTTTGCTATGGAGTGATAGGGGCTGCAAATTCATGGGAAACACCTAACTCATGGAAGTAGTTAGCAAAAGTAGCATTTTTAAATTCAGTTCCATTATCAGACCTTACTCTTACCAAGCACATATTTGTGGACTGTTTTTCAATTATCATTCTCTGGTTTAAACCCTTAAATGATTCAAAAGTTTTAGCTTTGTCTTTTAGGAAATTAACCCAAGTGTACCTGGAGAAGTCATCAACTATCACAAGCATGTATTTCTTACCTCCAATGCTCTCTGTTTGAGCTGGTCCCAAAGGGTCCATATGCAGCAGTTCTAACACTCTTGTGGTAGTAGAAGAGTTTATTGTTTTATGAGGAGATCTGGTTTGCTTTCCAGTTTTGCATCCTCCACATATCTTGTCGGTCTTACCACTTAGGGCTGGTAAACCTTTGACACACTGCTTGTTGGATAATTTGAGTAGATCCTGATAGTTTACATGTCCCAATCTTCTGTGCCATATTTCGAAGGTCTCTTCGGCAGATCTCACAGACAAGCAAGCCTGTATATTTAGAGGTTCATTAGATTGAATGTGATAACAATTGTCTAATGATCACTTACCTCCCATAATATTTTCACCCTTTTTATCAAGGACCACACATCTTTGCTTGTTGAACCAAACATCAGCCAAGTGACTTACACTTATTAGATTGGCAGTTAAACCCTCAACATACAAAACATTTTTTAAATTAGGAATTCCAGGAGTATTGACTGTTCCTCGTGCAAGAATTTTGGCTTTCCTTCCATCACCAAAGGTAACTGAACCACTAGTGCTTTCATCTTCGAACGAGGTGAACCAAGCTTTATCCCCTGTCATGTGTCTGGAGCAACCACTGTCAACATACCAGAAATCCTTTCGCTTATCTGCCAATGCAGTGAGTGCTACCAGGCAGGTTGCCTCAATATGTGTTGGAGGATTATCTGTACTTACATTTTCCATGAGACAGATAGCATTAGTAGAGTCAGCAGAATCAGTGTGATTAGAATGATGATTTTTCAAATACTTTCTAATCCAGACATGTTTATCTGTAGTTTGCATGTTTGCCTTAGTAATCAAGTTAGCCAATTTATTGATAAGCTCTTTCTGCTCTTTAAGTTCACAATGCGAAGATTTTACAGATAGCTCTTCCTCACCAGATGGGATTGATTTATGTCTCTCATTACACCTAGGTCTAATATGTCCCAGTTTACCACAGTAATGACATGTAGGAATAAAAGACGTTAAAGTTAAGTACCTGTTATGATAAGTTGGAATCCTCTGATTCAACCTTACCTGAGTGACATTCTGAGAGGGTTTTGGTTCCTTGTCAACCCTCGTGCTAGTGTCCTTGATGACCTTGGTGATTGGATCACTTTTCTTCACTTCTGGATTGGATTCTCTCACAAAGTGTGTACCTTTGGAGCTTTCTCAAGAATATCCAAGTCTGAATGTATCATGGTGAGCTTTTCCGGAGCTGAATAACGTAGATGCAGTTTCAGAACTTATCTCAAACTTTGTGAACTTCTCTTGAGTGGACTTCAGTTCTTCCTGCAATGATTCATTTTCAGTTAGCAGGTTTAAGTTTGGAGCATGTTGTCCTTTTACCTTAAGTTCAAGAATCTTGATTTTGTTTTTCAGTTTAGCACATTCTATCTTCCAAGTTTGGGGACTTTTGTCACTCTGTGAGTTATGTAGCTCGTCTGTGAGCTTGTTTCTTTCTTGTTGCCAAGTGTTTTGAGAAGTCCTCCGCAAAAGCTCCAACTTCTCATTCTTAGTCTTCAACATCGCAATTTCATCTTCCAAACCTGCATTTTTGAGTTATGTGGCTTTTGATGCTTTATAGAGTTGTTTGTAGCAGACAGTAGTCTCATCATCTGAGAAACCTTCATCACTTTCAGACTCGAGTGAAAGAGATGATACGAAGGCTACATTTTCGACCTCTTGATGTTCATCATCACTCCATGTAGAGAGAAGGGATTTGTTGTTGCTATTTTCATGCTTCCTGTTACCACAATCAGTAGAAATATGGCCATAGCCACCACATTCATAGCATTTTATTTTTCTAGACTTATTTGCTCTAAAATTTCCTTTAATGTTGTTATCATTGTTAACAAAGTTTTTCTTGGGAGCATTGAAATTTTGAGAAGAGGACTTATTTCTTAGGAATTTTTGAACTCTTTAGTCAGAAGAGCAAGATCAAGTGATTCATCTTCCTCTTCTGTCCCTTTCACAGCCTTGAAGGCCACACCTTTGGATTTCTTTTCAGGTTTTAGCCTTAGTTCATAAGTTTTAAGAATTCCAATGAGTTCATCCAAAGGGTATTCATCAATGTCAAAAGAATCCTCAATACTAGTGAATTTAGAGTGAAACTTTTCGGGTAAGGCTCTAAGAATTTTCTTGACAACCTTATCTTCATCAAAAGGGGCACCTAGACTACGACATTGACCTGTAATCTTTAGAATTCTACCATGAAAGTCATCCACAGTTTCATAATCTCCCATGGTCATAGTTTCAAATTCATAGATTAGACCTTGTAGTTTTTGTGCATGTACCTTTTTGTTTCCTTCATATGTAGTCTGTAGTAGATCCCAAGCTTGTTTTGCAGTGTCGCAGTGACTAATTCTCAGCTTTTCACGTTCAGAGAGAGCAGTGAAAATGCTATTTTTTGCTTTGAAATCAGCTTGAAGATCGCGTACCTCCACAACAGTCTAGTCCTTCCGTGGCTTAGGAATAGAGACTGATGAGCCCTCACTTTTAGCTAGAATTATAGGTGTGTTCCAGCCATTTTCCACAATGTTCCATACATGTTCATCTTGCGCATACAAGTATGATTTCATGTATATCTTCCATTGAGTGGACTTTTCACATCCTCCATCAAACCATGGAGGACTATTAACAGATCCACCAGCAGCCCTATCTCGATATTGTTCCATCGTCCCTGCGATCTACTAGAATATTCTAGAACCTGCTCTGATGCCAAATGAAAATACCAAACAGAACAATATTGTACTATAATCAATAGAATTGCTTAACAATTAGATCACTATATCAAGGAGGACACAGAAATTGCTAACGCAGTGTAAACCTCTCCACTGAGGAAACTTCATTGCGTGGCTTTTAACGTAGCCAACACGAAAGAGCAATCCAATATGAATCAAATGAGTTTACAGTATACAAGTAGTGTTGTTCATGACAAACACATTCACTTAGCAACAAATGCTAACTTGATTTATAACTGATCTAACTTTTACTTAATCATCACTCTATCAACAAGAGCCAATCAACCAATCTTCCTTGATCCCAACGTCTCACTAATCTTGAGAATGAATTATGAACGTGAGAGATTATGCAATAGAATACATGAAACAAGCAGAGAGAGTTTTCAGAAACTGATTTGAACAAAAACGACCAGTTCAAGAGAGGACAATTTTATGCATAAAAACCCCACCTCTAACTTCAGTTTCGAAACCTTTTATAAGGGAGGAAAACTCCCCCTCAATCAAATCTTATCTTAATTATCAAATAAGATAAATATGGAAAGATGTTAAAACAGAAATCAACACTTCCTATTTATCTGCCATGCATGTCAAAAATCTTTAATGCAAATGTGTATACCAAATCAATTTAATCATCTAGCATGATATGAAATGAATACCACTTATACTCAAGATCACCGAGAGTGATTCACGCAGATTTCCTCTTGATGATCCGATCTTGCAGACTTCTTTGATTTTCTTTAAACCTCCGAACAAGTAGGAGAGATACTCTCCTAGTGCTTTGCATTTTCTGATTTCCTTGTGGCTTTGGGGAAGTCATGTGTTGAATAGGGATAGTCCAATGTACTTACAAAATCGACCAAATATATATTTGGTGTTCCATGAAACCTCGATTTGTAATCTGCTATTGAGAACATACCAACTCTTTAGTATCTTTGTTTGTGAGATAGCAAGCGTTTAATGGTGAATTATTCTTTTAGTTCTCTCACTGCAAACTATTGAGAAAAATTATATTGTTTTTCTCACTCCGAACTTAATAATAATAATAATAACAACACAATATTTCTATTGCTGATTTTCATTTTCAGATTTCATTTCACACTTCTCATTGTATTTCTTCATGAAAGTTTTTGAAGAAAAATAAAAAAGGTAAAAGAAAATGCATTCAAAATTACATGATAAATTATACCACCAAAAGTCTCCCCTTTGTAAGTGGGAGGTTGTGAGTTCGACTTACAAAAACACTAGTTATTGATATGATTAAAAAAACAAAAAAATTACATGATGAATTATACAAGAACAAAACTATGATGCAAGAGCCAATGATGAATTATTACTTTCCTAATTGAACATGATATATAACCCAAGAGAAAAAATAAAAATAAAAAAAGAACATCTACCAATTGATTTTTGTCAACAATTCAACTACCTTCTTGTCTCTTTGACTCGAATAGGATAAATTAATGGCATATACATAAATGATCGCGTAGCGATTGTATCATTGGGCTTTGCCAGTATTTCAGACCCTAGCACTCATTCCACACAACAGTCCTCTCCTCTTTTCACACAGGACTCCTCTCCTCCTAAACCTTATAAATTTCCATTGCATGCAAACGAACCAATTAACCTTGACTCCTAGTTTGCCATGTCTTCATCCTCATCAAAAGCTTTCCAATGGTTAAGCCTTGTGGGCATCATATGGCTTCAATCCATAAACGGAACGAACACCACCTTCCCTGCTTACTCATCCCAACTCAAGAACACTCTCTTCCTCTCCCAACTACAAATCAACAATCTCGTCTTCGCCTCCGACGCTGGGAAACTCTTTGGTTGGTTTTCCGGCATTGCTGCTATTTACCTTCCCCTCTGGCTAGTCCTCATTATCGGTTCACTTCTCGGGTTGATTGGCTACGGTGTCCAATTTCTATTCGTAACTAACCAAATCTCATCTCCAGCATATTGGCAAATATTCTTGCTCAGCATGGTGGCCGGAAATAGTGTCTGTTGGATCAACACCGTTTGCTATGTTGTTTGCATTCGAAACTTTCCGTTTCACCAACAGGTTGCTGTGGGACTAACAACAAGTTACCAGGGATTGAGTGCAAAAATCTACACAGATATCGTTGGTGCTGCTTTTTCTTCTTCACCTCATAAGAGAGCCAAGGCCTATCTTCTTCTAAACTCTCTCCTGCCTTTACTAGTCTGTGTTGTAGTGGCACCATTTGTGAGAGACATTGATGTGGGAAGAGGGGAGCCCAGAAATATGGCAGCGGGGTTCAAATTAATGTTTGTGGTAACAATTGCCACCGGAATCTATGCCGTGATCACCAGTTTAGGATCAATGTCGTCTATCCACTTATCGCCATTGCAGGGTGTGATAGGTACCGTATTGTTCCTACTGATCCCCATGGTCATCCCAATTGTGGAAAAAATCGGAGAAAAATTATCAAGAAGGTGGAGCCTAGACAGAGAGAACAGAGTGCATGACTTCAGCATAGAAGATCAGAAAGGCCTTGAGAGCATAGAGAGTGGTGTAGTGAAAGAGGAAGAAGAAGAGGAACATAGTACAGTGCAGGTTCATAATGAGGTTGGTGAAGTACAGGTTCATCATGGGATTGGTGTTAGAGAGGAGATTGGAGTGACGTTGATGGTGCAAAGGATAGATTTCTGGTTATATTTCCTAGTTTATTTTTTCAGTGCAACAATTGGGCTCGTGTTCTTGAACACCTTGGGACAGATAGCAGAGTCAAGAGGCTCATCTAAGACTTCTTCTCTGGTTTCTTTATCTTCTTCATTTGGGTTCTTTGGCCGTCTCATGACTTCACTTCTGGACTATTTCTTCTCAAGGTAACTTCGTAGTCCCGTCCCTAATTTTCAGTTTTTTTTTTTTTTTTTAGATTTCATTTTGAAAAGTATATTGTCATATTTGAGTGGAATGAAACACATAATGTGCTTAGTAGATAAATTTTTGGAAGCTAATTACTTATTATTTTCTCCTTTTCCCTTTTTCAGAAGCAAGTACATGATTTCAAGGCCTGCATTCCTAGTGACATTAGCGGCACCAATAGCAGGAGTTTTCTTCTTGCTTCTCAACCCAGCTAACGTCTCCCTTATCATCAGTACCGCCATTATAGGAGTGTGCACTGGAGCAATTACTTCTATTGCAGTGTCCATAACCACAGAGCTATTCGGGACCAAAAAATTCTCAATAAATCACAATGTGGTGGTTGCGAATATCTCAGTCGGGTCGTTTCTTTTTGGCTACTCATCTGCTCTTCTTTATAGTAAGGAAGGAAATGAAGATGGTAGCTGCTTGGGAATGGCTTGCAGTGACATTATTGACGGTATTGCTTGTTACAAAATAATATAGAGGAGTTATTTTAACATGTATCCAATTAGCAACCAAGTATATTTTGTCTCGTAACAAAATTCCATACTCAAAGACTCCAAGCTACAGCATATGTCGATTATGATGGTTTCAAAAGAACCCAAAATCTACTCCTCTGCTGAACCGGAAGACTGGTGTGGGAAAGCCGACCAAACATCTGCCCATGTCCTCACTGCCTCAGCTATATCCTTGACAACAGATGCTGCCTCTCACATCAGCACGGATTTGATCATTGCTGTATCTTTCGCATATTGTCACAGAAGATGTGGAATCAACAGTGATTGCAAACGGTACGGTACACCAAGTTCATCAGTCCTCGTGTATCGTTTCCCGATTAGACACCAGAGGAAGTCCAAAATAAAACAGTTGAAAAACTCAATTGGTTTAGGAATTACAAGCATAAAATGACTTAATTTCCCATACCTGTAATGTCAATTTTATGGGAAATCCCAAATGCAGTCAATGACTTGGAAATGACTCTAGAAACTTCCTCATACTCCTGCTTCTGAACCAACGGGAAAACTGTACACTTAGGTGCCACAAGAGGGGGAAAACGGAACACGCTTGACTGTTCATTCCCATCTTTACTTGGCCTCATGCAGTATGAGTCCTTATAGAGGCAATATATTATCCGACCGATACCAAATGATGGCTCAATTACAGAGGGTGTGAAAACTCTGGTGTTCTCTCTTTTTCTCCTTTGAAATTGTTACCATACTTGAATTAATAGTTACATTTTCCCTAGAGTGCATACATATAAAACTCCACCTCCCCGTTTGACTCTAAATCATTCTTCATTTTTAAAGCTTCTTCTTCTTTCATGGCCTTAAATGCACAAGGCAATTGCATAAACACAAAATACCATCAATCAAGTCATGGAATGACAAACCAATAGAGTGAGTTCACCTCTAAAGCTTCTATTACTTCTTTTGGTCCTTGTTGAAAGCAGGACCGATTGCTTTCTTTATAGGAGATATAGCCAATTTCTGAAATAATAAAACAAACCGGCGGGAATTAAAAAGCACGTATATTGAAAACAGTGGCGGTGCACAGGATGAAAAGCATTACCTCTCAACTTCTCTTGGTTCAGAATATTTCTCCTGTGCGTCAAGATGAACTCTACTTTTTTCCTCCATATATAAAACAAAAAACAATAATCGATGAGCATACAGCTATCATATCAAGCCTCGTAGCAACAGTTACGCTGTAAATCTTCTAATTAGAGGGTATATGAATTTATTTAAGAGGTCGTGACCACTTACCTAATTTCAGCTTAAAAATTGTCCACTTACTCCACTAAGAGTTTTTTAACCCTATTTACCCAATCTAACAACTACTGACAGTTTTGCCCTCATTAATCAAATTGAAACTCATCGTCTCTCTCCTCTCAGAATCTCTCTCTCTCTCTCCCCGGCCGGCCTCGATCCCCGTCGCTACTGGCTCTATCGCCATCGCCGTGGAGCAAGAAGGAATGAGTCCTCCCGGAAATCGACGAAAACGACATCGTCAGCACCTCCTGGAGACCGAACTGGCTCCTCTGCCGCCTTCTCCACAGCCGGCAAACGCTGTCTCTGCCAAATCATGGCCGGGGACGAGTTTATTCTGATCAACGATGTATTCAGCGGCCTTGTACTTCCTTTGGCTTTGAGGCTCGAGAAGGAGAAGACGGAGGAGATGTTGAGGACAACGAGGATCTTAGCTTCCTTGAAGAGCCGACCATGATCTTGATCCGGAGCTATCTGGTCAGAGAAGTTATTGTCGTTGAAGGTGAAGGCGAAATCAGCGTCTGTTGACATCGTCACGTACCGGCAAACTCCTCGTCTTCCTTCGAAGCCTCCCCAATCGAAGCCCCTCAAAGTCCTTGTCAACTTCCAAGGCTTCGCCTCAAAGAACCCAGAGCCTCGATTAGAAGAGACCCGAATTGCCGACCTCACATTTCGGTGGGTGCCCAAAGCACTTTCTGAGTGCTCCGAGAATGGGGAAGGAAAAAAAAAGAAAAAAAAGTGACGTGGACAATTGAAAATATAAACTGATCAATTGTGTCTGTAGTGTATTCAATTTGGTTTTAGGAGTTTATGCAATTCACTTGAGGGCAATAATATGATTATTAGGGGCAATAATATGATTTTTAGGAGACAATAATATGATTATTGAGAGACAATAATATGAGTATTGGGAGGCAATAATATGATCATTGGGGGGTAATAATATGGTTACTGGGTATTATTAGGGGGCAATAAATTTAGACGCCGGAATCCGGTCACTAGTCCGGTAGCCGGATTCGGGATTCCGGTTACCGATCGCCAGATTCAGGTCACCGGTCGCCAGAGTCCGTCACAGGAGTCCGGCAAGGTCTCCGCTGACTTCTCCAACTAAGTGACAAAGAAGGAGAGGGCAAAATTGTCCCAAAAATAAATAAAAAAGAATAAAAAAAATACTTAATTGAGTATTAGGGAAATAATCTCTTATAATATTTGGGTAAGTGGGCAATTTTTAAGCTAAAATGATCATTTCAGTAAAATTTTGGTTCATCACATTCAAAATACCACTGAACCAGACAAGTATTAACTAGAACAACGACGACGTACAATTGCTTTATTGATTTAAAATTCTACCATCCGGTGACAATGATCACTGAAAAGAAGACTGCAATTTATACATTTTTACTGCAAATCCATACTTTAGTTGTTAAAGTCCATTAGCAATAATTAACAAATCCTTACCGAATGAGCCTTCAAGTCATATGCAGATCTTTCTGCAATACCAACGCACTCAATCTAACCGTAGGAAGTCTCAATCTCAGCATCCCAATAGTCCTGAGCATAGTGAGCCATTTCATTGGCAAGGTGCTGCCGGAACCTTAAATGGTTCTTGTCTATACTCAGACAAGTGAGGAAGAGGTATACTCTCCCAATAAAGTAGCCAAGGGTTTCGTTGTCAACAATTTTAGAATCCTAAATGATTATTAAATAACAACAACGTTAATGAAATACAGAGAAGAACAAAACCAAGGTAAGGTAAAATGAGATAGAAACCAACCTTAGAAGATACGGCTTCACCTAGTGAGATTATCCTTGCAGAATGGCCAGGCTTCTGTTCATCCCTTGGGAACATAAGAAACTCCAAATGTGCAACATCAGAGAATTTTGGCTGAGATTTGTCTTCAGGGTCAACAAAGTGCTCAATCTCCGCAAGGGTAAATTCACGGACCCTCAAAAGACCTTGGCGAGGTGATATCTGCATCAAGAATAAACTCTAAGTTCAACAAAAAACAGAATCTGGACCTTCCTACAAGAAGAATGAGCACAGAAACATTGGCTGGTAGGAGAATCAACAAATTACAAACCATTTTTAATTTATAATTTCACGTCCAGTTCAATACATGAACAAATATGTGCCCTCAAGGAGAGCAGTATCACAGAATCAAAAGAAGAAAAGCTGGACCACCTCAATTTTAACTAGAAGTAACAAACAATTGGAAATCAATTTTTCCTCCAACATCAATTTAGAACAAAGACATCAGAACACCAAAATCAAAAGAATCCCAAACGCTGAAACAAAAAAGAAAACAGATGAAATAAAAACAGGTTGTTTAAGGACAAAAGAATGAAAGAAAAACCACTCGCCTCAGTCCTAAGTAGACTCGAAACACAAAAAAGAAACAGAAAATGTAAAATGTACCAAAACCCCCAAAATTCCTCCTTTCCATCTGCAGTTTGCTTTCCGAATCTCACAGCATAGCAAACACAACGAACCAACCAAACTTTAATGATTCAACTTGGTAACAAATCAGGACACCAAAGAGGAGATCAAATTCGTTCAAAACAAAAAAGAAGAAGAAGAGGAGATCAACTTCCATGAGTAAACAAATCAGCAATGTCATAAAAATCGAATCAATCCAAATCAATTTAATTATAACAATAAACAGACCCATTGCACCAACATGTCATCAAACACCGAAGTTGAACAAATTACCCACAAGCTAACCAGACTCATAAAATTTCCAAAGCAAATATTTCCGAAAGAATTAATGGCATAAACAATGGGACAATCATATGTTTCATGAGATTTTAAGTAATCACCCGGTGCTCACACCAGAAAGACCAACTGATGTTTGAAACAGGAGGTTGAATGGATAAGGATGCGAGAGAGGATTCCTTGTGTGTCTGGGGCTGTAATACCGTATCTCGTTATATATTCACCCAACTCTTCAGCAGAGAGGACATCTAATTTTGAAAGTACTTCTTTCAGTTCCACTGCCATCTCTGAAGTAATTGTGATGTCCCTTTGAAGCTTATCTTTACAGTAATCCTTGAGCAAGTGATCAGATCTGTAGCAAGTCCCAGATGCCTCATCCTTAACCATAAGATCGGTGAATTTCTCCACATGACCAGATGCTTTCAAAACAACCTCAGGTGTACGTGACACAAGGGCAGTCAACTTCGAACTTGTTCTCTTCAAGCAAAAAATGCTGCAAATTGAATACCACAAGACATGAAAGATGAAACACCACACTACTCTTAAGTTTCGCTTGCCAGTAAGGGTAAATTTTACAAAGACATCAAGAAATTAAGCAGGAGCAAATATATGAAGAAACTACAACTCGGGAAGTTTGGAAATAATGGCGAAAAGGCATCTGATCTTTATCTAGTTCTATTTGGTGTTCAAATGTATCAATTTGTTGTCGCGAGTATCTTTTCAAAAACAGCACTAGAACCCAGTACAGGAATCCATATCAAAGTAGCACCACAGAATCAGCACAAAAGGCACATGAATAAAATTCAATAAACAATTACCTGAATCCAAAAGCCTAGGACATTGGACTTGACGGCGAAACCCGGAGGGCCGTAGTCGTAGAGGCCAGCACCGCCGCTGTAAATCTTGAAAGACGGAATATAAAACAAACAGCGCTCCAGAGTATTAACCACAGCCTGACGTAACGCCTCCTTGTTAACGGAGCCGCTGATCGTTGCTTGAAGGTCTTTCTCGATCGAAGCCTTCTCAAGCTTCAGCGCGTTCACTACAACAAAACCTAGCTTTAATGACCACCGTATTGGTCACTAAAAATAGCCATTTTGGTCACTAAATATGGTTAGTGACCAAATATTATTGGTCACTAAGTGGTCACTATAGACCCGTCACTAATTCTATTTAGTGACCAAAATATAATTGTTGGTCACTAAATACCATGATTATTTGGTCACTCATCATGAAAAAATTAGTGACCACAGAGTTCCTCACTGAAAGTAACAGATTTGGTCACTAAACCACATGATTTGGTCACTAAAACCCGAGTAACAAGCTTACATTAGTGACCAAACTGTAGGCCACTAAAGTTTTGATCACTAGAAAAAAAAATCTCATAAACTTTTTTATTTTGGTCTCTACAATAGTCATCAAATAATAACTAGCTGAAAATAGAACTCCAATTGTAATGAAACTTCTATATAATAGAAATTGTATTAAAGTAAATACATTGTATTGCTGAAAACAATCCACATTATCACTTGCTGATCATGATCACAAGTACATGTCCCTTGAAAACTAATTTAAAAGCCTAAAACAATTTCAATACTTCCATGACAACAAAATCTATGAGAAAGATGGACAAGCTTTTGCAACTCTTCATATTTAACAGTTGTAATTGATGTGCATTGAGATATCTACCTCTGAATTGACAACCCTCTTCACCATTCTGCATTAAAAGAACACAAATTGACCAACATGATGTACTGTAAATGAGAAGGCATTAGGCTAAGTTTGATAAAATAAAAACTATTGAAGCAGACATTGACATTGTACAACTGAAGTAACTGACAACAGTGATACCAACACACACAATCAATCATTGCAATGGAAAACTAGAAAACAACAGATAATGCAATGTTCTTTCTTCAGTTATTTTTTAATTTGATAAGTGAAGTTGTACTTTCACTATACAATCAAGAAAACTATCAAATTATGACAGACATCTTAATCTGTTAATTCATAATAGAAGAAGCTTAATTTACCACACTTCAAGTCGTGGGAAGTTCATTATAACAGAGTGAAGAGCCAAGCATCTAAGAGCTCCATGCACTGCAAAATTTAGGAAACGTGTAAATCTAAAGCAGAAAAAACTTGTCAAAGTCACAAATATGAAAAACCACGACAAACAATTTAAGAAACTGAACATTTCTGATAGACTCATTTCGGCCACATAGATAGAATCAAGATAGAGTTGGCAGATCATGAATTGGAAAGGCTTACCTCCATTCATCGAACATGCACTCAATAAGTTACAGGCTATTGCTTCCACTTGATTTTCTACACTTGTGTTGTCCATTTGCCATTGTATTTGATAATTGGCACGTCTTCGGGCTAAACTTTCTGCTTGTTGTGAAGAACTCAATAATTGTCGCCTCTCTCTTTGACAATTATTTCTACGTTGGCTTTCAGGCTCCATTGCATGAAGACAGGTGTGTCCCTGCACCATAGACCACATTAATATAAAAAAGAGAACATATTCAATTTAAAAAGTTTTCCCATCAATTGTTTTACTCTAATAAAATGAGTGCAAAACTACCTGGTCTTCGTTGGGTGGGTAAGAGTGTGATGAAAGAGATTATAGAACTGATTGATTGTCTCGTCTCTCCCTAGTGACTATTTCTACTCTGCCTTTTTGCCTCTTGTGCATGAGGACGGTTAGGTCCCTATATAGGAAACAACATAGGTAACAAAAATTATTTGAAAAAATGGTTCCTATCAATTATTAAACTTTTATCTATCAAAGGAGTATAATGCTAAGCTACCTGGTCTTCATCGAGCTTGTGAAAGCGTGATGAAGCAATTATCTTGATATATAAGAATAAAGGAACAAAGAGAGGGAAGGAGAGGAATATCTATATCTCATTCCCATAAAGATATGTATGACAGCTGGTATTGGTATTGGTGCATGAAGGTGCACATATATTCAAATTTCATCAAACAAAAAACTAAAATTAATTTCAATGAACACAGATATTAATTAGATAGACACCCTCACAGTGATTTTGAGTCCACTCATGTAGCATTCAAAAAGGGGTGATAGTGAGATTCCAAAGTATACCAAAACTCCTACTGATTATTGCCTGGGTGAAGGGTATGATCTCAGTTGTCCTGCACCAAAAGAAAACCCGAAAAAAAGAAAAAGAAAAACATAGGTGATTCAACTAGTTTTATATCAAAATCATATTGAAAGTCTGACCTCAAGTGAAATAAATATAATTTGAAATCTGGAAACAATTGTCAAGTCTGACCTCAAGTGAATGTGCAACACTGTCGGCCGAAACCAATAGAACAACACAAATAGTTTCTCAAAGCTTTGATCAGTTCCTCCTTAATTGCTCATTGAATCTCACTCGTTCTGTTACAATAGAACAACACTAATAGTATAATCTGAAATGGTGAAACTTACCAATTCTCGTCTCTCAAATGAATGCACACACAACTGATCACATAATTAGTGTAAAAGAAAACTATAAATCAATGGAATCACTAATCAAGCATGAAATGGCATACCTAATAAGGAAAGGAACTACTACTCACAACTCTAGTATTAATCAATCTTGAACATAAGCAAAGCAATTGAATTCAGGAAACATAACAAAACATAAGAGAGATGGATAGATTCTGGAATTTATTAAAAACAGTACTTGAAAACTTGTGGATGTATTCTTCCTTAATTCATGAATTAAGTTTATGATTTTAAATGTTCTGCCCCCAAAAAAAAAAAAGGAACAAAGATTGGATATACAACTTAAAGTAACAACTTTGATTGAAACTTTCAATAAAACTGTAATCCAAAAAACAAAACAAAAAAGCTTCAAATCCGTCGAAAATGAAGCAAAAGGCCAAGGTTCGACAAATATGTCATTTCTAGTCTTTGTAAGGAAAAACAAAATAAAAATTAAAAATATATATTCTAAAACCACAAAGTAAAAATTAAAGGCCAAAATCAGTAGAAAAGTCTATGTTAATTATAGATACATCCCTGATTTTAACATAGCCTTTACGGCTTTACTTTTAGCTCCTTAAACTATCTATAAGTGATTAAATGTACAATGAATGCATTATTTTATATGCTCTCATTCTAGCAACCAAGAGAATGAAAGAAACACAAACAGCTTGTTTCAATTAAACCACAATTTACACGAGTGCAGGCAAGGATAGGCTTCTATGCAAAGGTAAGAAGCGAGACTCTGAACATACCTTTTCCGATGTTTCTATTACCTACCAACTCTGAACATACCAACTGAACTGAAGCTGCAAAAGAGGGAACTTATCAGAAGAAGAAAAAAAGACTTCTTTGCTAGCTTCTGTCTGATATTAGACTTTTTTCCCACGAAATAAGAAAAGTAAAGTACCTATTTGCATAACTGCAAACTATGACTCCAAACCATGAAAACTCCACGGAAACTGAACCAAAATTAACAAAGAAAAAGTATCAAGGCATAAAGTATTGAAGGGTGTGGCAGCTTATAATGAGATGTAACATACTTAAACAAAAGAAAGGCAGTACATATCTAACTTCATACCATGTTCAAATGTAAACCTCTTGAAGTCAATGTTAATCTGCAATGAAAACAGAAAGTGAGAAAATATCTCATTCTTCTCAAAATCATAATCTACCATTTATTAAGCTCCTTATTACTTTCTGTATTGCCTAAACATAGAACAACACCAATACTAAAATATGAAAAAATTAAATTGCTTACCAACTAATTGTACTTCAAAAATAGAAGTTTGATTGCCTCTCAAAGCATACTCTTTTCCTCTATATGCACCTCATCTCATCTCTCTTTAGATCCAACTATTAGAAACAAAAGCAAAGAAAAGCGAATTATAAATGTGTATAAATAACCAATGCATCCAATTATCCAAATTTTGAAAAGCGAATTACAGACCTTTATATAATCAAAGTAGAACACATGAGGTACACCGAAGCAAAGCAAATAAATACAAACATATAATCTGTAAAATTCAAAAAATCACGAAAACCCAAACAAATGAAATTGAAAATCTGGGAACAAAGAAGCCAAGTGAAACAAAATATCACCTGCAATTGTGGTGGCTCCGGCAATACATTTTTTATAGGCAGAAAAAAAGTATTAAAACTTTTCTCAAAGAGACGAAATAGACCCATGAATATAACAAAAAAACAAATGAAGAAAATAAAGCTTCAGATTCATATGTTGGTGGATACCTCATATTCCCATCCCAAATGATACGTCAGCTTCCTCTATATGGTCCTGCAAGCACCTAAAAATTCAAAATCACAAAATATCCCCAATTCTCAAATCCCACCACATACCGAAATATGAAATCTTTACTTGCCAAAAACAAACCTGTATTCCATGATATCCAAACTAATCGTAATTGCTAGAAGCCCATAACACGGCTGCAAACTCTGGGAGCGCTGTCCAGCGAATTAACGATAGCACAAATTAAGGTCGAGCGACACCGTCAGACTCGAACGGGCTGTCGAAAGTGGTCCGAATTGAGGCCTCGAACCACCATGAAGCAATGGTGTTGAGGGCGAGAAGAGGACTGAGAGAGGAGGACGATGATGATAAAGATGGATGTGTCTCCCGAACCAAGAATTTTATCTTTATACGGGGTTCAAAATAGCACTTTGGAATGCCGCGCTTGGAAAATAATTTCATTTTGAAAGCCGTGTTTTAAGAACCCGCTACTTTAAGATTGAAGTGAAAAATTCCCTCCTGAAAAATTTTGGTCACTAAACCAGTACCACGGCTTACAAAGTCTAAAGACATTAGTGACCCAATATGATTGGTCACTGATACTAAAACCTTTGGTCATTAAAAATTGAATGATGGGTGGGTAAAAGAATTTAATTAGTCATAAAAGTGTTAGTGACCAGCATGTAGTAGTGGTCACTAATTCACTAGCATTTGTGACAAACATTAATGTGGTCACTAACAATTTGGTCACTAATGCCAGATTTTGTTGTAGTGGTTCTTGGCCTCAATGGCGACGTCAAGTACCGTCTTGGCGGCCCCGGCTTTCTTCACAGCGGGGACCTGGTTGCCCTCTCTCTCGACCTTCGAAACCTTCTCGGAGAGGGTTTTGTGGAACGGGTCCTCGGCTGAACAAACCGTGACCAGTTGGTATCTGAAGTGAGGATGCATGCGCATGCGAGAGTGGATCCCCCTCTATTACTGATTTCTATGTTCCTGTGTGTTGGGAAACAAATTCTTGTGTTACTAGGAGTCTTGTTATCACTCATCTTCTAAACGCCCCGTTTTGCTCAGGGAGAGTAACTATGGTTAATCATGTCCGTCAGTTGCCTGTATATCTATTGTCTTCTTGAAGAGAAGCATATCAATAAAAAATCTGTTTTTCTAATTTTTTTTTTATAGAAATAGATAACTTCATTAATTTATCCATGGCCAGAAGGCACATACATCACATGTTGTTTCATACCAACCGTACTAGATGGCACAAACTGTCAAACAAATGACAAGTGACCCTCATTGTAAAATACGCACACTTATTTATGCACCTATGAAAATACCGAACATAACAATATTGTACTATAATCAATAAGGACACAGAAATTGCTAACGCAGTGTAAACCTCTCCACTGAGGAAACTTCACTGCGTGGCTTTTAACGATGCAAGACGAAAAATCAATCCAATATGAAGCAAATGAGTTTACAGTATACAAGTAGTGTTGTTTCAAAACAAACACATTCGCTTAGCAACAAATGCTAACTTGATTGATAACTAATCTAACTTTTTACTTAAATATCACTCTATCAATAAAAACCAATCTGCCAAACTTCCTTGATCTCAACGTCTCACTGATCTTAACAATAAGTGATGTTCATGATAGAATATACAAGAAAACATAACATGTAAAGAGAGTTTTATTCAGAAGAACATTCATATAAACATATGATGCATAGGCAAAACAATTTTGATATCGAAAAACTCTACTGAAGGAATGTAGATTCAAAACCTTTTATATGGGAGCAAGACTCCCCCTCACTCAAATCTTTTCTTAATTACCAAATAAGATAAATATGGAAAGAGGTTAAAACTGAAATCAATACTTCCTATTTATCTGCTATGCATGTAAAAAATCTTTAATGCAAATGTGTAATGCGATCATCTTTTATTGTCTTGAGTCACCGGTAAGATAGAAGAACTTGTTCTCCTAATAGCTTTGGGAAAGTCATGTGTTGAAGGGCAATACCACAATATGTTACAATCTCCCCCTTTGGGCATTCCCATTCAACACATGACTTTTCCATCTTGTTATCCCTGCATGTTAGTCGATACAGATATCCATAGATCATGAACACAAAAGGTGTTACTTGGATTTAAGGAATCAGTTTCCATCCTTTTCCAGATCCAAGCCACCAAGGCAATTATCACATAATAATAATAGTAATCATCCAAAAATAAGCATCCCAAGTAGTCTGTGCTTATGCACTTACAAATCCAAAACCAAAATAAATATTGTTCATGAAAAACTGAAATGCAGAAACAAAAACAAAAAAAATAAAAAGATGTGTAAAGTTTTTACTTCTCCCCCTTTGAATGGGAAGGCACATCAAATTCCTCCATGAGTTTGGTCACATTATCTTGAAATTCCTCACTGTCCATGGGATCACTGCTTTCCTGCTCTTGTGCATCTGGCTCCTGGAGAGGCATGGAAGGACCAGGAGCGCCAAACCCCGGAGGGTGGCGCTGCATATTGCGGACTTCCTTGAGGAGGTTGGTCAGAGTGTGATTGGTGCGACCAAGAAGAGAGTGCATGTCGTCCATGTCGGTGGTGAGGCATGCAATCCGCCAGTCAGTCACCAGAATGAGGTCGCAAAGACTCTCAAGAGAAACAGCAGAAGGTGCACTAGAGGGGGATGGGCGAAGAGGAGGACTCCTGCTTCGTTCTCGTTGCATGCCCGGATGGAGAACAGCAGCTCTGGCAGTGCCTGTCGGCCCTCCTCTGGAGGAGGAAGGCGCCGATGGCCACAGAGGCGAGGAGTGATCTTTGTGCGAACCACGGTGAGAGAAAAAGATGTGAGAGAACCTGCACATTGAGACAAGCCAGAGTGAAATCCGAAAGAGATATATATATCGAACCAATAGGTTAGGGAAAATCAAGAGACGCATTGGTTAGAGATAGTGTCTCCAAGAGGAGGAGAATTTATTACAAGTTATAATTCCGAGAATCACGCATGCAAGTAAAATCTCCCCCTCAAGTCATGCTTAACCAGTAAGGAAAAGGAATTCAAACAGATGGCAATCCATGATAGATATCGAGAGAACCATGGATTCACACAATCTTCAATTATAGCACACAATATATTCTTCTACAGAGTATCCAAGCAATTAATGCATTTGTCATAATGAATGGAGAAAATATAGCATAGTTGAAGCACAGAGAGCACAAATCATTTAGTGAAAAGAACATAGTTCAGAGCAACAAGCATGATGTATTCTATCAACAAAAGAAATTGGTACTCATTTTTAGACCTTAAAGAGTAAACCTATGACAAAGGTGAATATAACCAGTATGTGGGGCTGAGAAACAAGTTTAGTGACAGAGAGAACAAGTGAAGGAAGATAACGAACCATCTGAACTGAGCTCATGAGATCTCCTTAGAAGGAATAGGAAACATTGTTCCCAAGCACGTATTTTAGTTGAGTCATAGACCACTTTATTTTGTAACAACAAGAACTCATGTAACAAGACGCTTCTCAGCAACTCCCAGAACAGATGTTCTTAGGGTACTAAGCATAACAAGGATGCTCCATGGAGAGAGTCTCGAGTGTTGTCTACATTATTTCATGTAAGTACATAGAGCACCCACCAACTCGTTTCTTGCAAATCTTGGAAAGTTCACCACAACCAAGGTCTGATTACTTTGAGTGATGGGATAAAATTATCCATTCTCGTTTCTTACAAATCCTAGAAAGTTCACCACAACTAGGACCTGATTACTTTGAGAAGAGGAAAAGAACCATCTGAGCATTTTAAGTTGTTCTTCTACTTCACTTAATCTCGCTTGGCAATAAACAAGGAACACGCCACCATATAGGCTAAGTAAAAGTGCATAAGGGATTTAACTGAGTAAGATACAGAATATGAGTACACAATTATTTTGTCCAGAATAAGGCATTGCAACACTGGACACAGCTGAATATATGTACAATTTACTAATGATAGTGGTCAAAGTACGCTAAGATCACAACCTTCTCCCCCACCAGTGGACATACATGATAGTGCCTTAACACTTAGAACATATTCCCAGAGCATTTCTCAATTTCTCAAACCTAGTAGTGTCAAGAGGCTAAGTGAACAGATCAGCAAGTTGACTTTCAGTGGGCATAAAGCTTAACTCAAGTATATTTTGTTCAACCAAATCCCTAATAAAGTGATACCGAAGATCAATGTACTTTGTTCTAGAGTGTTGAACATGATTTTTTGTGATGTTGATGGCACTTGTGTTATCACAGAAGATGGATAACTTACCTTGAGAGAAGCCGTAATCCTTGAGCATTTGTTTCATCCAGAGCATTTGAGTGCAGCAGCTCCCAGCAGCGACATATTCAGCTTCAGCAGTAGATAGAGAAATGCAATTTTGTTTCTTGCTGTGCCAGGCAACAAGATTGTTCCCAACGAAGAAACAGCCTCTAGAAGTACTTTTTCTATCCTTTAAGTTTCCTCCCCAGTCAGCATCAGAATACCTGCAACTTCCATGTTAGTGTCAAAGGTATAGAAAATGCCACAATGAACTGTACCTGAAATATATCGGATGATTCTCTTGACAGCTTCCAAGTGTGATTCTTTGGGATTTGCTTGAAATCGAGCACACACTCCCACACTGTATGAAATATCAGGTCGACTGGTAGTGAGATATAGCAAGCTGCCAATCATGCTTCTATAGAGAGTCGAATCGATTGATTTTCCATTTGAATCTTCGCTCAGCTTTGTAGTTGTGCTCATGGGATTGTTAACCACTTTCTTGGATTCAAGGCCAAATTTCTTGATGAGATTTTCAGCATATTTGGTTTGAGAGAGAAAATACCTGCATCAAGTAGCTTTACTTGCAGTCCAAGGAAAAAGGTTAGTTTACCACACATGCTCATTTTAAATTCACTTTCCATGACAGATTGAAATTCATTGACAAGATATTTAGATGTAGAGCCAAAAACAATGTCATCAACATACACTTGAGCTATGATAAGATCATTTTTCACTTGTTTTACAAACAACAATGTTTTATCAATTGATCCTCTTGTGTATCCTTTTCCCACTAGATGAGTGGAAAGTCTTTCATACCAGGCTTGTGGAACTTGTTTCAAACCATACAGAGCTTTCTTGAGTCTATAAACATGATTTAGATTATGTGGATCTTTGAAACCTTAAGGTTGTTCCACATATACTTCTTTCTGCAACACCCCATTCAGAAAGGCAGTTTTGACATCCATTTGGAACAATTTGAATCTTAAGTGACAAGCTACAGACAAAAGTAATCTCACTGATTCTAATCTTGCAACAGGGGCAAAGGTTTCATCAAAATCTAGACCTTCAACATGTGAATAACCCTGTGCCACTAATCTAGCTTTGTTCCTGATTACATTCCCTTTTTCATCACTTTTATTTCTGAATATCCACTTAGTCCCTATTACATTACAGTTTCTAGGTCTTGGTACCAAGTACCACACATCATTCCTAGTGAACTGATTTAATTCTTCCTGCATAGCACTAATCCAATCATCATCTAGTAGGGCTTCCTTGATATTCTTTGGTTCAATTAGGGAAACAAACCCACACTGAGATATGATATTCATTGTGATTTGATTTTCTGTGATAAAACAAAGTAAGGCATTACCTTGACTTACCTTCTCTACACTTACCTGTGGAGCAGCTTGGCTTCTTGTTTTGAGGCCATCCGAGATTTGTCCAATAATATCTTGACGAGAGTGATCTTTTTGGACTTGCTTGAACCCTCTTTTCATTTAAGGAGCTGGCTCAAAGATCTTGTCATCATCCTCTTTCTGGTCATCAGTAGCTGATGTGTTTTCTGATTCTGAGTTGAGAGGAGATGATGCATCGGTAAAGGCTTCCTCCTGTCTAATGTAGTAATCATCAATAGACACGTTAATAGATTCCATAACAATCTTAGTTCATTTGTTATAAACTCTATATGCCCGACTATTAATAGAATATCCAAGGAAGATACCATCATCACTTCGTGCATCAAATTTTCCGAGTTGTTCTCAATCTCTCAGTATATAGCAAGGGCTTCCAAACACACGAAGGTGGCCTATGTTTGGTTTCTTACCTTTCCACAGCTCATAAGCTGTTTGGTCAGTTCCAGGTCTCAAAAAGACTCTATTGATGGTGTAACATGCACTATTGATTGGCTCAGCCCAGAAATTCGAGCTTAGACCAGCAGAATGCAGCATCACTCTTGCCATATCTAATAGCACTCTATTTTTGCAGTCAACAATTCCATTTTGCTGTGGAGTGATAGGAGCTGAAAATTCGTGGGAAACACCTAACTCATGAAAATAGTTAGCAAAAACAGCATTTTTAAATTCAGTTCCATTATCAGACCTTACTCTTACCAAGCACATATTTGTGGACTGTTTTTCAATCATCATTCTCTGGTTTAAACCCTTGAATGATTCAAAAGTTTCAGCTTTATCTTTTAGGAAATTAACCCAAGTGTACCTGGAGAAGTCATCAACTATCACAAGCATGTATTTCTTACCTCCAATGCTCTCTGTTTGAGCTGGTCCCATAAGGTCCATATGCCGCAATTCCAACACTCTTGTGGTAGTAGCAGAGTTTATTGTTTTATGAGGAGATTTGGTTTGCTTCCCAGTTTTGCATCCTCTACATATCTTGTCAGTCTTACCACTTAGTGCTGGTAGACCTCTGACACACTACTTGGTGGATAATTTGAGTAGATCCTGATAGTTCACATGTCCCAATCTTCTGTGCCATATTTCGAAGGTCTCTCCGGCAGATCTCACAGACAAGCAAGCCTGTACATTTAGTGACTCATTAGCTTGAATGTGATAACAATTATCTAATGATCTCTTACCTCCCATAATATTTTCACCCTTTTTATCAAGGACCACACATCTTTGTTTGTTGAACCAAACATTCACATAATCATCAGCTAAGTGACTGACACTTATTAGATTGGCAGTTAAACCCTTAACATACAAGACATTTTTTAGATTTGGAATTCCAGGAGTATTGTGTCACGCCCCGAATTTTGAAATAAGGATTCAAATCCGGAACATGACTAATAACAATACAAATAACGTTCTGAATTTTTCTCTCAGAAACAACCACACCTTACACCTCTTAATATTACATAAACCAAATCCTCAAGTTACTTATTACAGCACACTCTCACCAAATCAAATTATAAAGCTAAAATGAGTATAATTCTCCTCACAAAACAAATGCTGTAAATCCAATACTAATACTCTAAACCGCACGATCACTGCCCTGATTCTCCTGACCTGTGAGATTACCCGCTATACAATTGAATAGTGTACCGGGAATTGCAACAACACAAAACCCGGTAAGCTTTTGACAGCCCGTATGAGTAAACAAGAAAGAACTGTTGATTTATTAAAATTACAATTCTTATAACTCAAGTAAACAATCAACAAATATTGCAGCATTAATATGTGAAATAACATTAAAACAATACATGCTTGATTTTCTTTTTACTAACACCTTCACATATTAATAATATATCACAAATAGATATTTGATCAAAATAATATAAGTACACTTCTCTTTTTAGTGAATTTTCGGATTAACTGGTAACAAATCACAAATCCACGTGTTAGGGTCCGACGTACTATACCCAAAACACGGGAAAACCAGGTTGACTGGTATCAAATCACAAATCCACATACTAGGGTCCGACGTACTAAACCCAAAGTACGGGTAAGCCGCAGCATACCAAGGACACTACCAAGACATGTATACTCAAAGTAAGCACCCTTCCTAAGAGTATAATAGTGCACTATCTGAAGGGACTAGAGCCCACAGCTTAATTTCCACGAAGTACCACGAAGCACCAAAACACATTTACCAGTAATTCACTTAAGCACGGGATTGTTGTAATCACTCGGCTTCACAATTGTACTTTTCAGACAAAATCAAATTCACAACATACAATCTTTATGAATTATAGATCGTATATATGTATATGTACACCCACATAAAGAGACATATTATTTCAAGACAAATCTTTACTTCTTAAAATAATTTCCACATATTCACAATTGGGCATATAAAATAGCTTTCACACCACATGATCAACATTTCATTATTCAACAATTAAATGGGAGATTAATAGCTTGAATAATATCCAATCAATAAAGACGATCCAACGGTCGGATTCTAAAATAAAGATGATCCAACGGTCGGATTCTAAAATAAAGATGATCCAACGGTCGGATTCTAAAATAAAGATGATCCAACGGTCGGATTCTAAAATAAAGATGATCCAACGGTCGGATTCTAAAATAAAGATGATCCAACGGTCGGATTCTAAAATAAAGATGATCCAACGGTCGGATTCTAAAATAAAGATGATCCAACGGTCGGATTCTAAAATAAAGATGATCCAACGGTCGGATTCTAAAATAAAGATGATCCAACGGTCGGATTCTAAAATAAAGATGATCCAACGGTCGGATTCTAAAATAAAGATGATCCAACGGTCGGATTCTAAAATAAAGATGATCCAACGGTCGGATTCTAAAATAAAGATGATCCAACGGTCGGATTCTAAAATAAAGATGATCCAACGGTCGGATTCTAAAATAAAGATGATCCAACGGTCGGATTCTAAAATAAAGATGATCCAACGGTCGGATTCTAAAATAAAGATGATCCAACGGTCGGATTCTAAAATAAAGATGATCCAACGGTCGGATCGAAATTATATGATGATCCAACGGTCGGATCCTCACGGATCGCCCTTAGGATCATCCTCCAAAATTATCACGAAGATCCAACGGTCAGATCTTCTTGAATCACTCTAACAAACATCTCCTCAAAATTATACGAAAATCCGACGGTCAGATTCTCACGAATCGCCTTCCGAATCACTATTTCACAATTATACGAAGATCCAACAGTCGGATCTTCGCCCGTGACCTCGCAAAGTCATCGGGACAGTCATACGATCAACATATTAAAATTTGAAGTAAAACTGATGGTCTGATCTTCGCAGATCGTAAACCGAAGATAAAACGTAAAAACGTTAAATAGTAACGTCAAAACGTAAATCCACTATTTATCCACTTTTACTAAAATAACCTTGTAATATATCAAAACGCTCGTATGGATGCGTAGATCATCGTCCAGATAATATAAACTCAAAATATGGTCCGACGTGCCGCCACAAGCAGTGGTCAGTGGGTGGTCAACACGGCGGTCAACCACCTCCGATGCAAAAGTTGTCAACTACAAACTTCTTCAAAATGAAGGGTTTATGAACTTTCATAGCTGGAGCTAAGTCTGGTTCGGCCTAGATCGTGCTAGATCAAGCTTTGAAAGTTGGATTAATCTCGTGCGTCCGATCATATTCAGATCGAATCAGGGACGTAGAAATCTTCAACTCGTGATCTTTCACTCCACACTCAAAATCGTCGTGCAAGGAGGATATGAGGATGATCAGGGGGAGGAGATGATCACGAAAATGGGAAGGATCGGCCGAGGGGATGCCGGAAAATGGGTTTCCAGTCAGGTCACCGATCGGAGGCTGGGTGGCTTCGATCCTGGTATAGGGACAGCGGCGGGGCAAGGTGATACCGGACGGAGGCTGTGCGTGCGACGGCGAGCTCGGGGAAGGCCGGGTCGTGGCAGGAGGATGCCGGAGGAGAGAGAAAAGTCCGGGTCGGGTCGGCGGAAACCCGCCGGGTCTGAAGGGAAACAGAGAGAGAGAATCGGAGGTGCTGGGGGACTGTTCAGCAAAAACTAAATTTTCTCGTCCTTAATGAAAAAAAATCCGAAAACTTCATATTTATAGAAAATTCCCAAATTTCAAATATTCATAACTTATTCATACGAACTCCGAATATTGCGTTCCACATATGCACGCGATCGTATCGACGAGCTCTACAACTTTCATGAAGGAAATTTTCCCAAATTCCATACGTATAAAAAGTCACTTTTTGAGACCCCCTAAATAACGTTCGATTTCGAAAATAAAATCGTTCGAACCACTTCCACAACTTCTCCAAGTTTCGTACTCACTCCTATTACCGCGAAATCAATTCTAAAAATCCACGGAATTTAATTTGGATTTTTCGGGGTATTACATATTGACTGTTCCTCGTGCAAGAATTTTGGCTTTCCTTCCATCACCAAAGGTAACTGAACCAGTAGTGCTTTCATCTTCGTACGAGGTGAACCAAGCTTTATCCCCAGTCATGTGTCTGGAGCAACCACTGTCCACATACCAGAAATCCTTTCGCTTATCTGCCAATGCAGTGAGTGCTACTACGCAGGTTGCCTCAATATGTGTTGGAGGAATATCTGTACTTACATTTCCCATGAGACAGATAGCATTAATAGAGTCAGCAGAATCAGTGTGATTAGAGTAATGATTATTCAAATTCTTTCTAATCCAGACAGGTTTATCTCTAGTTTGCATGTTTGCCTTAGTGATCAAGTCATTGATAAGCTCTTTCTGCTGTTCAAGTTTACAATGCAAAGATTTTATAGACAACTGTTCCTTACCAGATGGGATTGATTTAAATCTCTCATTACATCTAGGTCTAATATGTCCCAGTTTACCATAGTAATGACATGTAGGAATAAAGGACTTAAAAGTTGAGTACCTGTTATGATCAGTTGGAATCCTCTGATTCATCCTTACCTGAGTGACATTCTGAGATGGTTTCGGTTCCTTGCTAACTTTTGTGATAGTGTCCTTGATGACCTTGGTGATTGGATCACTTTTCTCCACTCCTGGATTAGATTCTTTCACAAAGTGTGTACCTTTGGAGATTTCTCCAGAATATCCAAGTCCGAATGTATCATGGTGGGCTTTTCCTGAACTGAATAACCTTGATGCAGTTCCAGAACTTATCTCAAACTTTGTGAACTTCTCTTGAGTGGACTTTAGTTCTTCCTGCAATGATTCATTTTCACTTAGCAGGTTTAAGTTTAAAGCATGTTGTCCTTTTACCTCAAGTTCAAGGATCTTGATTTTGTTTTGCAGTTCAACACATTCTATTTTCCAAGTCTGAGGACTTTTGTCACTTTGTGAGTTATGTAGCTCGTCTGTGAGCTTGTTCCTTTCTTGTTGCCAAGTGTTTTGAGAAGTCCTCCACATATCCTCCAATTTCTCATTCTTAGCCTTCAGCATCGTAATTTCATCTTCCAAACCTGCATTTTTGAGTAAAGTGGCTTTTGATGCTTTATAGAGTTGTTAGCAGCGGACATTTGTTTCGTCATCTGAGAATCCTTCATCACTTTCAGACTCGAGTGAAAAAGATGACACGAAGGCTACATTTTCGACCTCTTGATGTTCATCATCACTCCATGTCAAGAGAAGGGATTTGTTGTTGCTATTTCCATGCTTCCTGTTACCATAATCAGTAGAAATATGGCCATAGCCACCACATTCATAACATTTTATTCTTCCATACTTATTTGCTCTAAAGTTCCCTTTACCATTGTTATCATTGTTAACAAAATTTTTCTTGGAAGCATTGACATTTTGAGAAGAGGAATTATTTCTAAGGAACTTTTTGAACTCTTTAGTTAGAAGAGCAAGATCAAGTGATTCATCTTCCTCTTCTGTCCCTCTCACATCCTTGAAGGCCACACCTTTGGCTTTCTTTTCAGGTTTTAGCCTTAGTTCATAAGTTTTTAGATTTCCAATCAGTTCATCCAAAGGGTATTCATCAATGTCAAAAGAATCCTCAATACTAGTGACTTTAGAGTGAAATTTTTCAGGTAAGGCTCTAAGAATTTTCTTGACAATTCTTTATCTGCTTCAAAAGGGGCACCTAGACTACGACATTGACCTGTAATTTTTAGAATTCTACCATGGAAGTCATCCACGGTTTCATCATCTCTCATGGTCATAGTTTCAAATTCATAGATCAGACCTTGTAGCTTTTATGCACATACCTTTTTGTTTCCTTCATATGTAGTCTGCAGCAGATCCCAAGCTTGTTTTGTAGTGTCGCAGTGACTAATCCTCAGCTTGTCACGTTCAGAGAGAGCAGTGAAAATGCTATTTTTTTCCTTGAAATCAACTTGAAGATCGTGTACCTCTACATCAGTCCAGTCCTTCTGTGGCTTAGGAATAGAGATTGACAAGCCCTCACCTTTAGCTGGAATTATAGGTGTCTTCCAACCGTTTTCCACAATGTTCCATACATGTTCATCTTGCGCATACAAGTATGATTTCATGTATATCTTCCATTGAGTGTACTTTTCACATCCTCCATCAAACCATGGAGGACTATTAACAGATCCACCAACAGCCCTATCTCAATATTGTTCCATCGTCCCTGCGATCTACTAGAAAATTCTAGAACCCGCTCTGATGCCAATTGAAAATACCGAACAGAACAATATTGTACTATAATCAATAAGGACACAAAAATTGCTAACGCAGTGTAAACCTCTCCACTGAGGAAACTTCACTGCGTGGCTTTTAACATAGCCAACACGAAAAATCAATCCAATATGAAGCAAATGAGTTCACAGTATACAAGTAGTGTTGTTTCAAAACAAACACATTAACTTAGCAACAAATGCTGACTTGATTGATAACTGATCTAACTTTTTACTTAAATATCACTCTATCAATAAAAACCAATCTGCCAAACTTCCTTGATCTCAACGTCTCACTGATCTTGACAATAAGTGATGTTCATGATAGAATATGCTAGAAAACATAACATGTAAAGAGAGTTTTATTCAGAAGAACATTCATATAAACATATGATGCATAGGCAAAACAATTTTGATATCGAAAAACTCTTTTTCCGGAATGTAGATTCAAAACCTTTTATATGGGAGCAAGACTCCCCCTCACTCAAATCTTTTCTTAATTACCAAATAAGATAAATATGGAAAGAGGTTAAAACTGAAATCAATACTTCCTATTTATCTGCTATGCATGTAAAAAATCTTTAATGCAAATGTGTATACCAAATCAATTTTCATCGACATGCATATCAATTTAAATCATCTAGCATGATATGAAATGAATACCACTTATACTCAAAATCAGTGAGACTTGTTCTCCTAATAGCTTTGGGAAAATCATGTGTTGAAGGGCAATAGCACAATATGCTTAAAACCTAGCACGATGAACACAAATCCACACTACCTAAACCCTTGCTAGAACAACTCTAATTGCCTAGAGACCTCAATTGGTGTACAACTACAGAAGTTAAACTTAAATAGCAACATACTAGAATTCAAATACTATGTACCAGGCCAGCCCACACCAAACACATCAAGAGGTCCAACCCAAACAAGCCCAGGCCGAAAAAAGAGTAGGGGAAATGGGCTGAAACACAAAGCCCAACTCACTACCCCCACCCTCGCTCCAGTACCAGGCCAACAAGAACCGGAACCCTAACGGGTTCGCCGGAGCCGTCGCTGTTGCCTAGTCAGTCAGGTGGCCACCCTACTCGAACTACCATGGCCTCCATATCGTGTACCAACCTGTCGGTGTGCCGCCGCTAGGAAACACAACCTAGTCTGAATCAAGAAAGAGCCGCTCGCCTCTTCCTGAAGACAGACAACAGCATCCCAATCGGAGCACCACTGCCGCAGGCCGATCAGAAACTGCCTCTTCTCTGCAAGGCTTTGTGATTCCTCCCCACAAACAGAGTGTGCGTAAGACCCGAAACTGATCTCAAGATCTACCGCCGCCGCTTCGCTCACTGACCTAGATACTCAGCACCAAAGTGTCCTTCTCACAGGCAGAGGATCCTCGGAACCGCCGTTGTGCTTTCCTCACTCAGTTGGATATTTTCGAAATTTATAAATATGCTTTTCTAATTGCTTAGTCTTCTCTTAGTTTTTCCTTCTTTAGCTTTTGCAACTATGTCGTTTCATGGCTATGATATCGGAGATCATAACAGCTGGTATCAGAGCCCTGGGCTGATGGGGCAAGGGCCTCAGAGCTGTCTGTTGTGGTGGCACAATATCAAGTTTCACCAGGTTTTGCTCCAACGAGAACGGCAGTGTTGGATGGCAGTGCTACTCAACCTACTGGTTTCTCTGTCTATCTGCATTCGTATACTCCTCACATTCCACCACCGCAATACTACCAATACTACCCATCATCACCGCAACCACAACCAATTACCAAATTTGCTCAATTTCAAACTCAAATGAGTAGTGTGGTCGATTCCACCCATTCCGTTTATTCATTATCATAAACTCCTAGTCACCATTTTTTCTCCAGTTCTCAACCTCTACAACATCCGAGAAATTTTCCTTCACCATTTCAATACCCCCCAATGCCAATGCTCCTGATCTACCTCAAGCTTGAACCTGATTCGAGTGGTTCCACTTATCCACAAAATATCCGATCATCGATTATCAATGCTTTGCCTTTCATCCCCACCAAAACCACAACTACATCAACCATTTACCAACCTCATTTCATTCCCGCAAACTTGTTTGTTCCTCCACCTGTGTTGGATTGACGAACACTGGGAACGTCCCCAATTTTGAAATCCAGCTGTGATTATTAAAGAACCTTCTTCAAATTCTCTCGAACTTGATATGGGTCACAGGTTAGAGACCAAAATTTCTACTACGCAAGTGGGTGTGGGGTTTGAAGAAGAGGTGGAGTCTCAAATCCATGGTGCAAATCCAGAACCAGTAGTCCAATCGACTTGGTTGATGAAGCAAAATAGACAACACAAATTCACTCTACATAATGGTAGTAGAAATGCAAACAGTAGCTACAGCTGTAGTTTGGGCTCCAAGAGAACGACAATGATTAGTTGGGTCTCTCTTCTACACAGGGAACTTCCATTCATGTGCAAACTATTGGTCGTTTTGGCGCGCACGATGAAAGAATCTCCTAGTGGTAACACTCTCTTAAACGATATGTTTTAATTAGCTTTTATATCTATATATTAAGTCTTAGTTGATGTGCTAATCTTGATGCTATGAAAATATGAGATGCCTGAGACAATTCTTTGAAGGGTTAGAGTTTTTAGAGTCTTTCTTTTTTGGGCTAAATACAAATTACTACCCTGTGGTTTAAGTTCAAAATCAATTCAGTCTCTGAACTTCTAATTTCATCAAAAACACCCCTGCACTTTCAATTTTGATCTAATAGGTCCAATTTGTTAGTTTTCCGACAATTGAGTTATTTAACTTGTTAATGTGGCTCATATATGGCCTATATTTTATGATGTGGTGTCAAGGTGGTCTGTATAGTCAATTTAGGAGTGAGTCCTACTATTAAAAATAAATAGTTTTTCAACAAATAATCCCACTATAACTTGAACCCATAACAGAATATTAATGAATTGGACCTATTAGATCAAAATTGAAAGTGCAGGGGTGTTTTTGATGAAATTAGAAGTCCATGGACTGAATTGATTTTGGACCTAAACCATAGGGTACTAACTAGTATTTAGCCCTTCTTTTTTAGTCAATTTTTTGGTTTCTCTACTTAGTCAATTTTTTTGCTTTTTCTTTGTGTCTTTTTAGATCTTTGCTTTGTTTTGGACATGCGATGTTTATAATGTTTGTTTCTCATACTTTATTATGCTTTTACATTTACGGTATAGTTTTTAACTTGGTTTATTTTTATAGGTCTATTGGAGCTATGTATTGAGTAAAGGAGCTAAATGACACATGTCAAACATGTGATTACACAAAAGTAAGGCAAGAAGGATGGGAGGGGGCGAAATATAAGTGTGCTAATAGGCACATGAGACGATTTACAATGCTTGACGTCACATCTTTTGTATGTGAGATTTAAAATCCCTAATTTTAGCTAAGTGTCATTTGCATCTTTAATGATGTCATGTGACATTTAAATGAAGTGTGCAAAGCATGTGGGTCGTTTTGATTACGTGCAAGGGAGGCTATTGCGTTTTACATGTCCTAAGTTTTAGGGAATTCTTTCTAAAAATGTCTCCTAAATTATAGGACTTTCTTTCCTAAATTTTTGGGAAGCTGTTGTTGACTTTTCAAAGCCTATTTGGACAAGAATTTTTAAACCACTTTGGAGAATGATTACTTAGCATTTAAGGAGACTTTCAAGTCATATTTTTCAGCCAAATACAGGAGAGGTACCATGAGCTTTCAAAGCCAAAAATGTCCGAGTGTTATGGTGATGTCATGAAGACTATTCTAGGAGGAACATGAAAATTCAAGAAGCTTCTAGGACATTAAAGACTAGTTCTAATCCATTTTAGATTAGGTTTCTTTCCTCTAAATAGTTTAGATTATCCTAAGTTGTGTGAGCGATGGATTTCTAATCACTATATAAAACCATTTGATTTCACAATGTGACTCACCATCTCCTCCACATCCATAGTTCTCTCTTGTTTTCAAGATTTCTAGCAAGCAACAACTGTAAAGCCGAGTTCCATCCTCCATCACCCTTACTCTAAGTTTTCTTGAGTCATCAAGAAGTTCATCAATGCATCTTCTTCCCTTTTGTCTTCTATTTTCGGTTTCTATACTTATTTATTTCATGATTATGTTTCATGTTTTCAAAAGCATGAGTAACTAAGTTTCTATGAGTTAGGGGCGTCACTGTGAAGCCCCATTTATGTGCATGTTATAATGTTTTAACTTAGAAACTCTTTTGATTGATTGTGCGATTGGTAAATTTCAATTCGGTTTATAGATAATTTTTGCATGTTTGTTTTCTTTGGTGGCCAGCTTAGATGATTTGCATGTAATTGAAGCTAGGCCTAAAGAAATAGTTCACCTAATCGTTTCACTACACCAATAACCTTAACACACAACATTTTTTGCACAAAAAAAAAAAAAGGTTGTGTGATGAAGGAAAATGAATCATACAATATGTTTGCTAAACTTATGTTGTATAAGGTGGTTAAAATTCTGAAGTGTTTATCTAGAAGGGCATTGCACAATGGTTATAAGAAAAGTCTGTTGTGTGAATAAATAAAAAATAGCGGCAGATTTCCCTCCTAGATCAACTCAAATTTGGCCCCAAATTAGTAATACATAGTACAACAGTAGATTTATATCTGTTGTATGAGAGTAGCATGCAAAATATGATACAACCCTTTTTTTACTTTTTGTTGTGCGAATGTACAAGATGGAAATGTTTGGATGTGCCTATATTTGACCCAAAATAGCACTCAAGTCCCCCCAAAACCACACAAGTTTTGATTGAGATATAACACCAGATTGACGATCCCACAACCAATGAGTTATTTGTGTTGTAGAAATGAGCACTGCCTAACATGTTACTTTGGTTGCATATTATAGAGGGAACTTTTCCCTCTTTGGAACCTCAGTTGAAGTTTAATTTGTTCAAAATCAGACAACAAAACTTATTCTATATGTTGTCTGATTCATAAAGCAAAAAATAATAGTGCGCCTTGGACAACTTAATTAGCTAGGTCTATTGAATTTGCCATCTCCCTATCAACTCTTTGTCAAAATAGTCGTTTCCTCAACTCGCTTTCTTCAAGTAGCTCTCTGCTTAACACCATCAAAACACCATGGGTCTGTCATCAAAACACCATCTGTCATAAAAACCCATCTCGATTAGGGCTCGACTGTACTCATCCATCATTGTACTCATCGATTAGGGTTTCGATGCATATGTGGGTTCTTCGTACTAGGGAGAAGATAGAGGAAAAGTGGGTTTCAATCTAGACATCGAAATACTGGAGTTGAAACTAGGGTTCCATTTGTGGGTTCTTCGATTTGGGGAATTAGGGGTTTCTTGGTGATTTTTGGTTTCTGTACAATGGTATGAAAAAGAGCTCAGACCAAAAAAAGGAGAGAGAGCTCCTCTCGTCTCTCTAATCACCTAAAGCCTTAATCTTTTCTTCCCCCAATTTTTCTTTCTCTGAGAATCTAGAGTTTCTCTGATGCTACAGAAGAACGAAATTGAGAAATTGAAGAGGAAGAAGAGGAATGAGTATCCATTAAGAGTTAAATTGAAGTTTAGAAGTGTTTTGAGTTTCATTTAATGGAAGGGGGGAGGAGGATATTGGCAAATCTGGGTAGTAGGGTTTCGGTTCGTGTTTGTTTTTTTAGGAAGAGCATGGGTCTTGGTTATTGGGTTCCTATTGTGAGGCAGAGGAAGAGATTCTGGGAAACACTGCCACAAGCTTCACTTGTCTTCGTCTTATCGCCACACTCATGGTTCATTCTCGTTGTGGGTGCTACACCCATCAGGTTTCATGTTTACCCTTCTCATTTTCACTTCAATTTATCTGGGTGAGTCATAATAATCAGTTACCTTGCCCAAAACTCTTATGGGTATTTGTCATTTTTCTTATCCTGTTTAGTTTCTGAGACAATGGAAGAACCAAGATTGAAATGTGTTGGCTTTTTCATTACTGGGTTTGTGAGGAATTTCAAACTTTGCAACAAAATGCTCAATTTTATTGTGTTCTATGTTCCTTTGGTTGTAAAAGTAATAGTTGGTGTTGATGGAAATACTATCGATTCATTGATGTGTATGGAAGTTTCAATTTTTATTGCTCTTTGAATATGTTTTTATATGTTTGTGTTTTCTGGTTCTGAGTAGCAGTGAAATTGTCAAAGTCCTTAGTTTGGTTTTGTTCTTTGTTGTCCTACCATATATGTCAAGATAGATAAAAATGTGTTGATCAGGTATCTTACTTTCAGAGAAATATGTGAGTTTCCGAAATCATTGCAAGAGAAAACTGTTATGATGGATTTTTTGCTTCTACTGGATAGTTGTGAGGTTCCTGAATGGATTAATGATTTATCTGTTCTTATTGTGCAAGTTAGCTCTGCAATGATGAAAAAGCTTTCAGGGATGTTGTTAACAGAATCTATTAAAGCAATGGCTTTAATGAGAATACCTACTTGTTTTTTAGATATCAATGCTGATGAAAATGAGGCAAATTGTAGGGATTGGTTCCCATCCCCACATCAAGTTCTGGTTCTTGATGGAGTTCAGGTGATTCTCACTGACCTTAGATTATGTCCTATCTACTTTGTAAAGCATTTTAATAGTGCATATTTACTTTGAAAGATGGCACTAGGTTCCTTTGCACTGTATGATCACTTGCATTGCCAAAAAGTTAGTGATATGGCTAATTTAGTGTTATGTTTTGTAAGACTTTCCTAGTGTCAAAGTAACACTCAGAAAATTATGGATTTCTATGAGATTTGTCCCTGCTTTGAAACATAATAATTCCATAATATTGAAAAGGATTTAAGAGTGAGTCTTCCCTACTTTGATCTTGGATGGAAGTTCCCTATTGATTTGGCATCTTCAGTAATTTCTTTTATGTTATTGTATAATGAAAATCCAACATCACGTTTGTATTTGGCTTTGTTATGAAATCCAAGCATTTGCTAAGTCATTCTACAGGTAGCAGAAATATGACTTTTGAAATCCAAGCATTTGGTAAGTCATTCTAATCTTTATGAATTTAATCCACATCTCTTTTCGTGTCTTCAGGTACTCTAATCAATTTGGCCATGTTTCGACTCATACTTTCTGCAGGTTTGGTTGTTAATCTCATTCTTTTAGAAGAACTTTTATGCTTCTGTAACTTTGCATTTATAGTAGTAGTTATCTATTGCCTTTTAACTAGTTTTACTAAACGGAATTTTTTAACAACTGTACACGACAAATAGGTGACTCTGAAGTTTGGTACATTAAGTTTCAAAACAATCATTTCGATACATGAACTTGTAATCTCTACACACTTTTAGTACATAACGTCAATAACACCGTTAACTCTATGTCATTATTCATTTTGTCCAAGGGTAATTTAGTATTCTCTATTCTCTCTCTCTCTCTCCTTTTTCTCTTTTTCTTTTTCCGTCTTCCTTTTCCCCTTTCACTCTCTTTCTTCCCTCTATCTCCTTTACTCTTGCGTCCTTCTTCTTCCCCCTTCTCCTCTGCACGTTGTCTTCTCCTCCTTTTTTTTTTTTTTTTTTTTTTTCTATTCTTCTTGTTTTTTCTTTCTTTTTCCTCTTCTCCTCTTTCTTTCCCGTCTCCTCCTCTCTTCCTTTCTCCAAAAACCCACCAAAGACCAAGACTTTGTGGAACCCATTTGAATTTGGCTCCAGGTCCTTGTCTGAATTTGATCGGGGACACCCAGATTGGAAGGTCAAGCTCAATCCCGAACCCTAGACCTGTGTGACCAAGTGAATCCCCAAAGAGGATGAAACCAAGCATCTGGGGCCAATCGAAGTCGACCCAATTGGTCAAAATTTCAAGGAATAAGGATATTACCAAGATCCTGATCTGATTCAAACAACATCCAGAGTGGCCGAGTTGCAGAAGACGTTTGAGAGAGAAGAGAGAGAGAGAGGGAGAGTGAGTTTGCTGGGTTTGAACGGGGACGAAAGAGAGAGAAAACAATATTTATTTTTTAATTTCTCTCTCTTCATTGATATTATATTAATAATTTAATTAGGTTTAAATACTGTTTACTCCCTGAACTTTCAGGGAAAAAACAGTTCAGTCCCTCCTTTTTTAATTTCACACGTTTACTCCCTCATCTCTCAATTTTGGACCAATAGGTCCATTCCGTCCAATTTCTCAGTTAACTCACTGTTGTGGTTATCCCTTTCGCTGTAAAATGTCTATCCTACCCTCAAATTTTTTTTTAATTAATTTTTTTTCCTCTCTCTCTCTCTCCCCTTCTGCTTTTCTCTCTCTTTTTCCTCTTCCACCACTGATGGAATTGGGTGGAACCTAAGCCAAAACGAAATCCTTACCAGATGTATCTTCTCTCTCTCTGTCAGAACTCAGAATATGTAAAAAACCAAAGCACAACAAGAAATCCATGTCTACTTGTTTCGAATTCAACCAAACAACACCATTTCAAGCAAAAGTAACTTCAAATTTCAATCACAATCAGCAAAAGTTAAACAATTAATAATTGAGCTCCATATATCATCTCAAGAAATATTCAAAATCAATAGCCATATGAATTCGGAAAACCCGATTTCAAAATTGGGTATAGGCTGAGCGCGACAGCTTCGATCCACTCACAAAAACTAACCCACTTTCAGTAGCACTTTCCTCATTGAAATGCAAGTCTTCTGTGACCCAAAGGGGAACAGGCTGAGTGCGAAGAGGACGACACCGTCGTCGAAGTCTGGTTGAAGAGCACGACGGCGCAGGCAACGCAGGCACAGACCCAGTAGACGAGGATGATCAAGAAAATGATCATGAAGATCGGGTGTCATAAGAGGCTGAGGAAGACGATGAAGAGTATATCTCCGCCACCATCGAACTCATCGAACTAGGAGTTTCGAGGCATGAAAACACACTGATGTGCCGAGCAAAGAGAGAAAGGGCGAGAAGAGGAGAGTGAATGACGTTTTCTAGCTTGGGTTCTCCCTTTTGAAGGTCTGAGATGATGTTCTTAGAGGAGTTACCATATGCATGCTGGCAACGTGGAAGGGAGGAGCTGAACAATGTTTACTTTCCCTCTGCCCAACTTTGACGTGAACAAAGAAAGAGGAAAAGCTGGGCTTGGGTGTGAGATAGATGACTTAGCTTGGGGGGAAATGAAGGTATTGAATCAGATAATTTGGGGTAAAAATTAGAGGTTGTAAAAACCAAAGTGATGGGGAAAAATAAAAGTAAAATAAGTAAATGCAAGTAAACTCAAATTAAGGGGTTGGCAAGACCAAATAAGGATTGGGCCTCACCAAGCTTGTATTTGGGTAGAAAAATGGCAAAGTAGATTTTGTCGGAATTTGCTTAAGTTTGAAAAACGTAAGGAGTAAATAAATAGTATTTTTATAAAGTCGGAGGGTGGTTGACGAGCAAGTGTCGGGTAAGGCGAGTAGGAATTCAACCAATGGTTAAGAAATAAGGTAAAACGAGAAATCGTAAACGCAAGCACAAGTATATTTCAAAATTATGCAAAGATGTTATTATGAGCGACAAGAACCTTATTAGATCAAGAGAGATGTTCGGGTCAAAGGTCAACTAACTTATTGGGCTAGGTTCACTAGCATATCCATTTGTTGGGTGTCCAAAGTAAATTTTGGACTCTAACCTTATGCTATTCTTTGGCCCAAGGCCCAAGGCCAAACTATTTCCAAAATTTTTTGGCCAAACCAAGGTCACAAAAAAAATTATCCCGTCAAAAAGTGATGTTCGGAATTTCACGGGGTCTACAAAACATGACTGAAGTTATATGACGTTTGCAATGGTAGATATATAATTTTGAATTTAATTTATTAGCCTTATAGTATGTATGTAAGGTATAACTAAGACTTTTGTGAGCCCCTGAAAATTTTAGTTAATTTCCGAAAGTAATTTCTTACCAATAAGATTTTTTCGCAAGTTGATTTAAGTGGAGGAAATGATTTTGGAGGTTGTTTTAATGTCGAGACCACCTATTGGGCCGAGATTCTTTCATTTGGGCCTAGAAGTTACAGAAGTTTGGTGAAGTGACCGTTTGTTAAAGTTTCGAAGACTATAAATTGAGTTGTAACAAAGTCTTGGATTTTGGATTTTTACGAGATCGAGTTTTAGGCCTAGGACGGAGTCGAGAAATAACTTAGGAGGTTCCCGACGAAAAGTGAATAAAAGAAAAGTTACGAGCCCAACACCGAAAGCATTTAGCTAGGAGAGTTCCGTAATTTGTCGTAAGGGTGAAATCGTCATTCCACACTCATGAGTATAAATAGATAGTTGGCAACCAGAAACCCTAGAAACCCACACTCTCTCCCTCAGCCGAACTCTCTCTCTCCCTGACCTCTCACACTCCCTCTCTCTTCTTCCTCTGCAACGGCCGAAAATGCCATATCCTGCCACCACCTCTTGTCACCGCCGTCACTGCCATCACCACTCGATCCAGCACCCAAAACCGACCAAGCCCTAGCCTCAGCACCGACATGCATCGCCGGCAGCCTCTACACTCGTCAACCCATGACCACGACACCACTGCTTCTCGACCCTCACCTGTTTCCGGCGATTCCCTCGCCCTTCCGCCACCGTCATTCTACTCAGCAAGCAAAGCGGAGCAAAACCCAGAGAGTCCTCTTCACCGCCGATGCCAGATGAGCCGTTTCGAACATCGCCGGAGGCCTCAACTCTGCATGCTTTCGATCTCCAGTTTCCAGCTTGAATTAAGCTCAACGACCTCCCTTATCGGAATCAGAGACATGTCAACCACCAAAACCCCATAGTTTCGATCTCTAGTTCTGACTAGAGACACCACAAGCTCCTCACGCGCCGCCGCTGGTGCATCTACCACCGTAGCTCTGCCGCTCATAATCACCGGATCTTCAAGCCTTCTCGATTAGGTAATTATCGTACCCTCCATCAATTGACACATCCAATTTTGATTTGGATTAGAAACTCTAACCCATTGCCATTTAATTTGAAATTGAGGATTGGATGGACTTCTGCATTCTGGGAGAATTTGGAGAAGAGAGGAACTGTTGGGTTAGTTTGATTGATATCAAGAAAAGGGTATGGACCTTGAACTCAGTCCTGGTTGTAAAATTGGGTAGGTGTTGAATACTGAATGTATTGTTTCTCTGCTAGAGGTTCTAATGGTTGATGGTGGTGAAGCACAACCCTGTTAAGTTGACTGCAAGTTTGGAGAAGAAAAATGGTAAGAGTTGGGTATTTGGATATGTTTTGTCCTGTATTGTTCATAGTTAGTGGAATTGTGGTGTTTTGGGTTATTTGAAAAGATATTGATATGTGTTTGGGAACTTGCCATGTTAGTGAACAAAGATGAGAGTGGTTGAATGCTTGAACGTGTGGAGAGATTTGGGTTGTCAATAAAATTGGTTTGGCTATTATTAATTTTGGAAAAAAATGTTGTTTCACAAGAATGGACAAAGAGAGACCGATTTTGTGGGTTTTGACAAGTAAATTAGTGTGGTGAATGATATTATTGAGAATGGGTTAAAAGTTGAATTAAGTATTCTATAGCTATCATATCCCGAAATTAATTTGAGAAACGAATTGTTCGGGAATGCAATTATTTATTTTCTTAAGGTTAACGAGTAAGTAAAAAGGGTGAAACCGGTTGACCCAAATTACATAAAGACACGAAGTATGATCTCCATATCCCGGATAAGCTTACAACGTTAAGTGGATTATTCGGGAATGGTAATTGTTGTTTGTTTTCTTAAAGTAGAAATGCTAAACAAATTTTGGTGAAAGTGCTAAGTATAATCACCATATCCTAAATGATTCAAATGCTACATCATTTGGATTGTTTGGGAATGTATAATAGAATTTATCAACTAAAGGAGAATTCTACAAACACAAGGTACCTAGCTCATTGCTCGATTAAAGAATAATTCGTTGGACTTTAAGGAAATTAAGTAAATATTTTGGTTACTCGGTTAGTTGAGTTATAATAAAGTCAAGTTACTTATTGGTTTAATTTTATTATAAAGGACTCGAGCGTGTGCACTTGGATTTGAACAAATAATCGAAAGTCGAGAACGAACCCGAATGTGGACGAGCACTCCAATTCCAGGTAGGGTGAGCTGTCCCTTCCTTGTTAGAGGCTTTTCTATATGTGGAATGCTCTACTATGATAGTATGTTGGCTGCAAGTACGTTTTTGGTTGTTCATTAGTCGATGCCTCGTGATATCCGTGTTTTCATAATTGATAATTGCTCATTTCGAAAACCGAGGCTAGACTTGCATGTTGAGATACTGTACCCATCATATGTTTGTACTTATGACCTGAAAGTGAATAGGACCTAGATGCGTAGATTCCTAGGGATCCCACGGTGTCGATAACCTTGAACCTCCGGAGGGGGCTGTGCTCCTATGTTTGTCGAAGAAAGGTAAGTACAGACAGTGAACCAGTCATAGGAGACTCAGAGCCAGGAAATGGACATTTTCGCTACTTGTAGTCACGGGGACTACAGAGTAGTTGGCCGGTTCTCGAAGGATGACGAACCAGGTCGGTCACCGATTTGTTTTATTTTAGCCGGCAGGTAAGTATCTCGGAGCTCCAAGTTGTGTGAAGTATACAACATATGTTTTTATAAAAGAAAACAAATGTTTGTGGTTGCGTATTTTCTTAACGCATTTTTCAATAAATGTGCACAATATTATGTAGTAAATATTTTCAAGTATATTATTTTTCAAACCTAGCATGGTTGGGTCAGCCCCTACTGGGCATGCGAGGATGAAAGCTTACCCCTACAATAGTGTGCAGGTTTCGAGCATGTGGTCGGGAAGCGTACAGAAGAGGCACATGGCCCGGCTTGGCGTATTCCTCTTTGTCTTATAAAATACTATTTTGGGTCCGTTAACGGATTTTGAAGTAACTTATTTATTTACTTTCTTACTAATTTATTTGTTAATTTGTTTTCTACTCACTTATTTACAAAATTTCGGGAGTCCCGTAACCCTGGGGCGCGTCTCTCATACTTGTTTTTACTTAGTGATTTGTTATTTTCCAAGTTGGGCTCCAATTGTAAGCCCAAATCTTTTGGCCCACTTTAAATTCCGCTTTCGAAAATATGTTGTTTGGTTGCTAGAATGATTTGTCCAAGAAAGTGTTTTGTAAACCAACAACCCGAACCTAAAAGGCCTTGCGATTTCGGGTTGATGAGTTATCGGGATGTCATTCATAACATGTCAGTTTCTCATTGGCTCGGGGTCGCGACGCTGTGGGACCCCTCTCTCGGGTCACTACAACTTGAAGTATTGAATAACAGGGAACTATGACAGTACTAGTTGCATTATCCCAAAAAAAGCCAAGAAACTCACTAAGATCAGATACCTTGCTTAGCTCAGTTGTTTATCTGGGTCAGATATCTATTAGATCAAATATGGACTTAACACATATCATCATAAAGTAATTGATGATTAGCTAAATGTCAAACCTGGTTTAACATGGATATAAACTGTAAATCAATACTAGTAACTTAATGAAGCAGTGTATCAATTCATTAAGGATAGTAATCCATTGCTTAGTCTACAAGAAAGGCTACAAGATTGTGATATATTACGAATCTAACTAGGAAACCTAATCCGATAAGGAATGCTTTAATGGAAAGCTTCTTGAGGGTTAAGTCTCCTATATATACAGATGAATTGGTCCCTGATTACTACCACGTTAATTACATAAGTTTTGTCCATTAAGAAGCAAGTCGGTAAGTAACAGAAGACCATATTCAGTGGTCGAGTTTAGCAGCTGCATAAGATGGAATCCATGCCAGTTATTGCTGAAGGTAAGCCTTTTATCCCTTTTGTGATTGTAGTGCATATGTTGTGAGCATGTATATGGTTTTATAATTGGTATCAGTGCATAGGCTCATAAATATGAATTAAGTATTGCATGAGATGAAAAACGTTTTAGGGTTTTGCAAAACGAACAAAAAAAAAATTTCTTTTGCTTTACGGGTTAACAGGCCGCTGCATGTTAACATCTCTTGGCCCAAATCGCAACAAGCACTAGAGCCAGGCCCAAAAACCCAACCCGAAACCTAAATAACAAAGGACTGTTGTCTTTGCAACAATCAGTTTCGATCAAGTAGAGGGTATGAGACTGGATTCGGAAGTGTTTGAGGTGTTTTCATCTCAAAAGGGATTCAAACCCCGATTGCTATGAATCAAGATACCAAGAGAATTGTTTTGCTGCATCTGGATAGCAAATTCACTCTTCCGCTGAGATTTTTTGCAGCAAATTGGGGAAAAAGCAAAAGCAGGTTTTTTTGTGAAAATTGTTTTCAATTCATAGCATAATTACTCAGTTTTTTGATTGTGCTCAAGAACCCTAGTTGCATTCCCGACATGTGTTAGGCTAGAGTAGATGGTGACCGGATGAAATTTACAATTTCTTGATTTATTCTGTGGTTTCTTGGAATCGAACCAATTTTGGTTATGCTTGAATATGCATATTGAATTGATTGATGATATGGTATTGTATCTGTGATTGTGTAAAATTGTATGAAGAACAAAAATCTCCCAGAAATTGTTTACACATTGTTAAAGTTGACAGATACAAGAGGAATACAAAGTTAAAAGCTCATAAGTTTTGTAGTTTTCTGTTGGCATAATTGATTATGATGCAAAAAGCATTCTTCATTGATGTTGGCAGAAAACACTGATCAGGTAACTGACCAAGTAACTGTCCCTGATCAAGTAACTGGTCATGTAACTGGTCACGTAACTGACCATGTAACTGACCAAGTAACTGTACCTGATCGAGTAACAAAACTGAAATTGTGTTTTGTATTTTAAAACTATGCTTCAGTTTGGTCTTCCAAAGAAGTGGTCAAGTATGATTTTAGAACACAAAACAGCAGTATGCATGCTTAATGAAAATAAATATGGATACTTAGAAAATTTTCTTCTGTCTAAAGATGTGGATAAATTTCTTTGGATAACTTGTTTTCATTGAACATGGTATATTGATAAAGAACTCCAAGATGTTATGCTTCTGCTCAAAAGTGTTGCTTAACATTGTTTTTTGTTATGGACTGACATGAATGCAAGTATGGATTGTTTAGGTTTTCTGTATGTTTTTTGTTTTGGTTACTTAAAGCTTAATAAAACACATAAAACTTAAAGTTATTTTCTTTACAAATTGAGAACTCACATGAATTTGTTTCCTTAGGTAACTCTTACATGAACTTGAATAGTATTTTGATGCTAACTGGAACCAACTATAGAGCTTGGCTAGATTCTGTAGAGAACTATATGGGAATGCATGAGAACATAGACTATTGCTTTACTGAGGATAAGCCTGAAGAGTTGAATGAAAAGAGCACCAAGAAAGATACTGACCTTTACAAGAAGTGGCATAGATCCAATAGAATGGCTAAGAACCTCATTCGCACATCTATGTCTAAGACTGTCAGGGGAAGTATAGAAGAGCCTGAACTAGCATCAGATTTTTTGGAACTCATAGATGCTAAGTTTAAAGAAAGTGAAAAAGCAGAAGCAGCTAGGCTAACCAAGGAGTTTCATGATTTGAAGTACATGGGTTCAGGGGGAGTTAGAGAGCATATTATGAAGATGATCAATATAAATGGCAAACTCAGGGAGCTCTTGACGGGGGTTAGGGATGAGCAGGTAGTGCATTATGCACTACATTCCTTGCCTAACAGTTTTAGTCATCTTAGGACCAGTTACAACTCTCAAAAGAGAAATTGAACTCTAGATGAACTTATATCCATCTATGTGGATGAGAAAGCTAGGATCAAGGAAGAAAATGAACCTGTTACGTCCATAAACCTCATAGAGAAGCCTAAAAGGAAAAAGCCCCAGAACAAGTTGAAGCCTATCAAAGCCATAACTAAGAGTTCAACAGCTACAGTGGTCAAGGAAAACAGGCCATTTAGATTCAAGTGCTACTTTTGCAAAAGAGTAGGACATATGAAAAAGGACTGCACTGACTATAAAAATTGGTTAGCTAAAAAGGGCAAGATTTTTTCTAATACAGTTTTTTCCTTAGAAATTAATCTTATAAATTCAAGGAAAACAGGCCATTTAGATTCAAGTGCTACTTTTGCAAAAGAGTAGGACATATGAAAAAGGACTGCACTGACTATAAAAATTGGTTAGCTAAAAAGGGCAAGATTTTTTCTAATACAGTTTTTTCCTTAGAAATTAATCTTATAAATGTTGAACCACAGTCTTGGTGGATAGATTCAGGCTCACCTATTCATATTACTAATTCCTTGTAGGGATTCATAGGGAGGAGAATCCCAAAAAGTGATGAAGTGAACCTGTGTGTGGGCAATGGCATGAGAGTGGCAGTCAAGGCTATTGGAACCTTAAAGCTCGATTCAGGATTAGGAAAATTATTAATTCTGGACAATGTTTTTTATGTACCTTCCATGAGAAGGAATTTGGTTTCAGTACCTTCCATAAGAAGGAATTGTTAAAATGTATACTGTTTCTTGCTCTGCATAAGTAACTGTGATCTAACCATATTGGAATGGATTTTCGATTTGAGTTTGTCATCTGGAATGCACTTTAGTAAGTTAAGTAGGTTTTGATGTTCTCTGGTGCAAATCATCGAGTATGATATGCGTGAGTCCAAGGGGGAGATTGTTAGATCAAATATGGACTTAACACATATCATCATAAAGTAATTGATGATTAGCTAAATGTCAAACCTGGTTTAACATGGATACGAACTGTAAATCAATACTAGTAACGTAATGAAGCAATGTATCAATTCATTAAGGATAGTAATCCATTGCTTAGTCTACAAGAAAGGCTACAAGATTGTGATACATTAAGAATCTAACTAGGAAACTTAATCTGATAAGGAATGCTTTAATGGGAAGCTTCTTGAGGGTTAAGTCTCCTATATATACAGATGAATTGGTCCCTGATTACTACCACGTTAATTGCATAAGTTCTGTCCATTGAGAAGCAAGTTGGTAAGTAACAGAAGACCATATTCAGTGATCGTGTTTGTAGCTGCAGAGATGGAATCCATGCCTATTATTACTGAAGATAAGCCTTTATTCCTTTTGTGATTGTAGTGCATATGTTGTGAGCATGTATATGGTTTTATAATATCCACACTGCTTTGGTGAATGGTTTATGTTGATGTAACAATAGCAAGCAGCTTATTCATTTTGTAATAAAAAATGGATTCAAAATTCAAGGTTGAACACACAAATTGTTTATCCATTTCACGCAACAGCAATTCTACAACTTTGGTCTCCAGGAATTTCCTCTGCTGGGGTGAGATAGCAAAGTTATCAAAATTTGCTTCAGTAGCAAGCCATATGTAGAATACATATAGAACCTTAAATCAATTTTGATCTTTTCTCAAAATCTTAAGCAGGCGATTTCAACAAACTCTGCAGACCTTTCTTTGCATGCAACTGGACGTGAACTACTCCAACATTGTGACTATATGATATGTTACACCTCGTACCCAAAAAACCCATTTACCAATCATTTGGACAGTAAACGATCAAAACTTTTATTTTTATTTTCACTTTTAACATTTAGGGGATTCTTGAGTTAACTTTTTAATCTGTTCACATTTTGAAGAAACTTTCTTCATGGAAGTTGTAGAGGTCACTCAAGTCCATAGACACATGGCATGCAAAAGTTAGAGTTTGTATGAGTAAAATACGGTCGATCTGCAGAAGTCTAGTTATATCGTTGAAGCTTTTTAGGGGCAAAAGTTACATTTCACGTTATGTTATATATTATGGGAGGTAACCCTAGCAGAGGGCACCCCTTTCTTCTCGGAGACGGTACACGCATAGAGAGAGGGAGAGAGGGAGGGGGAGGGGGAGAGAGAGAGAGAGAGAGAGAGAGAGAGAGAGAGAGAGTGTGTGTGTGTGTGTGTTCGAGTTTGATCCAACCCGAGAGCTCCACCTGACAGGTCCACCGCCTTCCAACCATTCCCTGCTTCACCACCAGTTGGAAAAGGATTGTCTCATTCTCGCCTTGAAGCCTGTGGAGGTGGTTTAGACCGAGTTATGCCGAGAAATGAGATTTGAAGTGGTTTGTGAGTGGCAAATCTGAAAGCTTGACCCAGTCAGAACTCCCTCCTCGGGCCACCATTGGACATTAAATTTTCTAGGTTTGTAGCTCTTGCCTCAAGGATCATGCTGGTGTTTATCATTTCACTCAATTTGATTGGAGAAGGCAGATTTGAAGATTTGAAATTTTGAGAATCCGAAGCTTCTCAGCTAATTTATGACCTTTTCACTTGAAATTAGACTTTGTCGTAGTTAAATGAATGGTTGGGCTTGTTGTGATGATTAGATTGTCATAGGTTTTGTAATCTGATTTAGAGTTGTAATGGCAGCGCTTAAAGGCATGTGCCACATTCTCTAGCCATCTTTGTTAGCTTGTTATACAGAGTTCTGCTTTAGGAACATGAAGATATAATTTTCGTGGCCATTGGAGAACGTTTGGTGATCGATTAAAATTTATGAAATTTTAGGAATTTTGGATTTCGATTTGTGACGATTCGACTATTGCATCATCTTGATTTTTCTGTAGATTGTTTGAATTATTAAATTAATGAAACTATTGTAGTTCGAGCTAATTTTGATATGAGATTGGAGTTTTGGGAGTTTACGACAAATTAATTAAAGGAGTTTCGAAGTTTCATCTTGAGCTTGAATTTATGGTTTACGAGTCATTTCCAACGGGAATGTCAGATTTGAACATTATTTATGATTTGAGAAATAAGTAAACTTATTAGGAGTATTAAACTGAGATTTGAGATTTGCATGGAATACTATTTTTGGAGTATTAAATGATCATATTAAGAGTTTTATGATGATATTTGCATATGGATGATTTATCTAGTTATTCATTGTGCCTCGATTTGCACCTCATCAAATCAACCACAATACATTGCCGCATATCTTTAAGGTCACTAGCTAAATAAACTTAACTAGTGTCCTATAGATAAGCAAGGCAGGATAAAGAATAAGTGGACAAATTATTTTTGAAGGAACTTAATTTGAAATGAGAAGGAAGCGTTGAGTAAAAGTTTTGAGGTGATTTTTAATGCCATTACAATAAGTCAGTTGAATATCTTTCAACGAAACTTATGTTAAGATTAGGCATAACGTAAAATCAAACCAGACTGAGGCAAATTAGGACTGGATTACATTCGAAAGGATCAAGAAACCGAAAACTGAAAAACATTGTAAATAAGTCATTTGTAAAACAATTTCATCAGCACACCTAGCTCACTCTAGTATTGTTTCGTTCACCTGCATAGTACTTGCACCCAAAGCTATTGTAGGGTGAGTTTTCATCCTTACTACTAAGTAGGCATCCACCCCAGGCCAATTTAAAAACACTTAAAAATATATGTATATATATACACACACACACACACACACATTTCTGGACGTTATAATTTGAAAAAAACTACGTATATATGTAAAAATAAAGATCAAATTATAAACCACTGGTTTACTTCATAAACATATATGCGGGCCAGAAAATACAAACTAATAATGACCAATCTCTTTGCCAACTACACCCTTACCAAGACTAATACCATAAATGGAAAGGAGTAGAGCGAGTGTTCATTTACGCTGTATCACCTAGAGTCACACACCTCACAGGATGTAAGACACCATTTCATCCGTACAACCCCTTTGGGGGTTTAGGGGATCAAAACCCAAGATAATCGCTATGCTACTCTCACTCAGGTCATCAGATGATACAAATAATCATTGAAAACAAACATGGCAATAAAATATCAAATTCTTTAAAAAGAAGTAATCATAGCCATACAATATTATTTATATAGAAAAAAAATCATAACCGAGAGAGAGAGAGAGAGAGTCCCGAGTCACCCTACCTCAAATATAGCAGTTTTGACTCCATTCGCTTTCTTAGGCAACTAGAGTTTCTAAGTTCAATAATAAATAAATATGTCACACCCTGATTTTTAAACATAATTAAAAATCAATATAATCTCATAATATACATGCGTGATGGTTCAACCATCAATACAAAATACCTGAAAAATTTTTTCCTTTTAAACAAAGTACATACTGATGCCCTGAACCCACAATGTCAATATATACTTTCTCCGCAGAGTCATATATTACACAACTTTACGAATTAAATTGTCACAACAGAATAAACGTAAATGCTTCTCAGAGTTTACTACATAGCGGAAGTCATAACAATGGCAAAACCAACAAAATTTGCTTCATACCCGTAGAGCTACGAACACACTATCTCAGCTTCAGCCACGATTATCCTGGCCTATAGGATTAACCCCTACATTATCGAATAACGCACCAGGTTGCCACACAATAAATCCTGTAAGTTTATGAAAGCTTATATGAGTAACTCAAATACATCAATCAAGCAACTCACACCCATCACAATAACACACCACCAACCAACTTAAGGAAACAACTCAACTATGATTCCTTCCAACACTCCAAGTTCTTTCCTAAAAAAGAAGAACACTAGTCACCGCCGTGACAAAGACATATTATTGGTAACTCAACAAATCAATATGAAAATTCAAAGTCCGACATGGACAATAAAAGAAAAAATATTCCCGAGACTCTCCTTTAAACTACATACTTATGAGTCTCAAGCAACCTTGACTGTTACCCTCATAATTAAGCTACAATGGCAGATAGACTAGAGCTCTTAATGATCGTAACCACTCGCCAGACCAAAGGCGTGGTTCCCAATTACATGCCTTGGTCACCATCTGTGACGTATGATTTTCAGACTCATCTGGTCTTCAAATCAACATTTGAATAAGTCGTGCCCGACTTAAAATGTTACATGGATCTAATAAAAGATTTCCCCTTCTCTGGTCACCATCTGTGACTCTTAATTGGTATAAAGACCATTTCATTTAAAATAAGTCACGCTTGACTCAAAAATGTCACATCAATCTCAACACTTTCAAACAATAGAAAACATCTTTTTTCAAGATATTGTTTCCCGAAAAGTCATATTCAAAAACAATAATATGAACACAATCATGCATATTATTTCATCACACATCACACTCACAAGAATACACACACACACACACACACACACACACACACACACACGTAGTCATTCGCTTAGGAATGTCATTAATACCAACTATAGTTTTCAGTTAATTAAATGACTCCCAAAACAATTAAGGTAACTCCGTTCGTAAATGAACATTATGAGATTACTCACCTCGAAGTTCCTACTGCATCTTCACACAACTAGATAACTTATAGAATGCACTCTGTCAAACACCTAAGGAAAGTACAGTCTCAAATTAGTACATAAAATACAAGCGATTAAAGTTCGAATCCCCATTTGAATTAAGACCCATAAGTAATGCCAATCGAGGTGAAACTTGATCCGAAACCACCTAAAGTCTCTGGAACACTCTAGCGATCAATATGTCAAAACTACAAGTCGATCGAGCAGCCAGATCCTCATGGATTGAAAACCGAGACATTCGAAACAGGAAAAAACCCTAACATGATCAAACGATCTCTAAATATTACAAATCATATATCAAAATGTTCGCATCGACGAGTTGATGATAAATGAAGCAAGAAACTACCTCAAACATGGTCGGACGCGCCTCCACGTGCCAACACAGGCGGCTGCAAGTGCACCGCATGCTCTTCTATGCCAAATTCAAAACCAGCTCAATCCGACTGTCCAACTTGGAGAGCTCGACACAAGGATCAACTTTAATACCTAGGGCTTTGGCCGGTTCATCCTACATCGCAGCCGCAAGCAAAAAATTACTGTTCACCTTGAGTTGCAGCTTCACAATGAGAATCGATCAACCAAACCTCCAAGTATCAACAGAGGACACTTCCACGAGCAAAAAGGAACCGATTTCACCTCCAGCCATCGTCGGAATAGAGAAAACCGATTGGGTCAGCCTCCACCAAGCTTCACCGCCTCGCTGCGCTACCGTGGGTGAGAATCGCCGCAAGAGAGCACCATGGGGAGGACCGGAACAAGGAGAGGAATCGATCTGGGTTGGTTTCACCGCCAGAGGTCACCCGAAAAAAGGAATGCTGGCCAGGTCGGGTTTCTGGGTTTAGATCGGGTCTAGCGCTTTGAGAAGAGAGAACAGAGCTTCTAGGTTTCCGATTTTAGGAAGTTTCCAAAAAGGTAAAATAGTGAATTTCCCAAAACAGAAATTCCTATATATAGTAATTTCCAAAGTTAGAAGCAACTTCCGTTGACCATAACTTTCTCATACAAACTCCAATTTACACGTGCCACATGTCCACGAAGTCCTATTGACGCGCTCTACTACTTTAGTGATGAAAGTTTTCAGAGAAACTCAACGTATAAAAAGTCAAATTTTGCACCCCCCCCTCCCCCCCCAAAAAAAAAAACTATATATGCGTTTAGAATAAATAAATCGTCTGAAAATAATTCTACTTCACAAACAACATACGAACAATGCATAACATCAATAATTCGTACAACTAGTCTATTATTAATTACAAGAATTAAATAATGAAAATCTAGGTCATCACAGAATAATATTAAACAATTCCTTGAGTAACAATACTCTTTGGACTACACAAATCCATTTGGTTAATTCTTCCAAAACAAAATTTTCAATTCTTTATTAGGCATATATTTTCCCAACTATCCGGAATACCCAACACATCTTGACACTGTCCATTTTAGCCACAAGCGAAAGTTCTCCAATATAAGAACCCTTGGGGGTCCCTTTCAAAAAAAAAAAAAGCAGAACCCTTGGGGACCAATACAAAATCAGATGCTAACTAATATTATGAATATATTTATATAATCCAACCAATCTTAATCCTCCGTTCGATTACCATGAAAACCATGTCCAATATCATTACATAAACTCTTATTATAGAAACTATATAGCCTTCAGAGATCAAAACCATGCATTAACCTTTCTAAACAAAGAAAATTATTTCATTCGTGCTTTTCTCATAGATTATAATTGTCAACGTCCAATAAAAAAATCAATTTTTCAGGAGCTGTCATATTCCAAATTCAAAACAACTCGAAACCAATGCAGGAGGAATACAAACTGATCGAATACCAGCTCGAATTAATCATACATAGAAATTGAGTTCCACATCCAATTTGAAATGTAGCTCTATTAAACTCCAATACAAAGGAGGTTATACTATTGAAGTCTGAAACGTAACTTTGTCAAATCACATTCGTTTTTGTTCCAAATACACATCTGAGCTTTAAGGCTTGGTATTCCAATCAGTAGGTAGGAATTCGAACAAAAGCTTCCTTCCAGCAACTTAGAACGTTAATAGCCCAAAAATGGATTTATATCGAATTTGATCAACTCCGTGAATTAAGCAAAACCAAACCACAGTATAGATGTAGAGACCCAATTTACGATCCTAATAATGAGTCAGCAAAAGACCAAAACCAACGCCATGCATAGAAAAACAAGTGATGGCTGAGAAACCCAAAATCACTAATAAACGAAATGCAAGTATACTTTCCTGTAGCGCTCGATGAGAGGAATAATTTTCATATGTTAGTTCTCATCGTCAGCGACCAGAGTCGCTGGAAAATGTAGAGAAACCTACCGGCCGCTCCGAAGCTTTTGAGCTCCATTCTTCTTTCATATGTCGTCGGTTGAGCAATCAATGAACAGAGAGTGGTTGGCTACTTCGAGATGAAGAGACTGCCACCGGTCTCTCCTACAGGAGTTACTAGTACAAAATCGAAAATAGACAACGTTACCTAGATAACGGTTTAATAAAAAACGTTGTGGTTTTTTTTTTTACAACGGCATAGTCAAAACCGTTATCTATAGATATTAAAAAAGTGTTGGTCCCTTGGTTAGAAATTTTCTCATTTTACTTGTATAACGGTGCGGTCGAAACTGTTATCTATAGATAGTAACAAAGTGTTGGCCCCTTGGTAGAAATTTATGAATTGAACTTATACAACGGTATAGTCAAAACTGTTATCGATCTAAGAATATTAAAAGTGTTGGTCCCTTGGTTAGAAATTTGTAAATTTAACTTATACAACAGTACGATCAAAACCATTATCGATCGACAAATATTAAAAGTGTTGGTCCCTTGGTTAGAAATTTGTAAATTTAATATACAACGGTACTGTCAAAACCGTTATCAATTTGTAATTATTAAAAGTGTTGATCTACGATTAAAAATTTGTTTATTTAAAGAATTTTATTCTAATTCATCAAATCTATGAAGTGAGAAACAAGATCCCAACAAGATCAATCCTAAGCTGTGATAAAAAAAAAATATTAAAAAAAAACAAGATCCCAAGCTATTGCGTTTAATTATGCTTTTTTTTTTTTAATTATGCTATTGCGTTTAATTATGCTTTAGCTGGGCTTTTGATCCACCAAATTAAAAAGATAAGGCATAAATATAAAAAAGGCATAATTATTATGCTTTAGTTGCCACCTAGCAGCCTTACTGTAGCTTAGGCGTGATAGCAAACAATGACAGAAGTTAAGAGGTGTAAGAAGGAACAACTTTCCAGAGCCAATTGATATATCGAGATGGTAGCGGCAAAATTGGCCAAAGCTAATAGAGCAAAAGACAAGGCTTTGCAGTAGAATGATGAGATTAAGAATCAATTGAATGACTTCGTTCTGGAGAAGGATGGGTTCAAGGCTGAGATTGGGAATTCCATACATATGCTCATGTCTGGGATTGTTAAGATTTCAGGTAAAGTTAGTAATTTTAAGAATTTGGCTGCCCGGGGATTGCCAGAGGTTGAATAAGCATATGGGGGTTGTCGGCGGTGGCTTATGGGGTAGAGGACGAATGAGATTGAGGAAGTTAGATAAATTGAGGCCACTGCCAAGTCTAGGAACGAAACTATGGAGCAGATGGATCAGAGGAACTACGAGATTGCGCAGTTGGATGTCACCATTCCTTATCTAATGTGCGAGGAATTGCCATGGAAGGTGAGCCACCGGCCTGCAAGACCTCCCTAATTGAGGTAAGAATTTTTGCTTTCTCAATTTTTTTTGTTCAATTGCTTTCTCATGAAATGGGAGGCAATACTTATAAATATAAACCTGTTTTGATCGAAGATATATATAATGAAATTTTCCCTCCACATTTGTTTAGTTCCCTCCCTTTTTTTCCGTTCCTTGTTTCTATACACGATCAAACACACTACTCTTTATGCTCCTCTTGCCTATCAGTTAAGGAAAAAAAAATTCCTCTCATCTGAATCAAAAAGTTCTCCCGAGTAATTGTGTTTCAATTGAAGGCTAATCTGGGATTGGATATGTATGTTTAGAGTTTGGTTTTCAATTTGGATTGAATAATGTTGGCTAAACTATTAAATATATAGTACGGTTTAGGGTTTACTAGTTGTCTGCCACTTTATTTGATTGACATTATTTGTTTCTATGAATATATTGAAAGTTTCTTTGTTGCTATGAATTAATTGAAAAAGTTTCTTTTGCAGGTACAATATGTTCTTTGTGGGGTTTACCATTTGACGATGCCAATGGATTAGTTTAGGATTCTGGAATCGCTTATTTGGATTTTGCTTCAGGTATGATTTTCTAGCTTTGTGTTTTGTTTGTTCTCTGTTTCTATTAATGATGTTGATAATGAGAAGCTTCATTGTAATTCAAACTTTGGGGGAGTATGCCAATGGATTAGTTTAGGATTTTGGAATCGCTTATTTGGATTTTGCTTCAGGTATGATTTTCTAGCTTTTTGTTTTGTTTGTTCTTTGTTTCTATTAATGATGTTGATAATGAGAAGCTTCATTGTAATTCAAACTTTGGGGGAGTAAGATTGGTACTAGTTTGTAAGCTTATGGGTTCACATCATCCCTAAAGTAGATGAAAACAACACTAAAAAAAAGAAAAAGATCTGGAAGGGATGATGCCAATGCTTAAATGGCCACTTGATAATATGAACTCGGGTTATACTTTAGTTGAGGAACCTTAGTTGGTAATATGGTATTAGAGCAGGGATTAGAATCTTAGGGAAAGTTACTCAATGTTGTAATTTTGGTTCAAATACTTGTAAATTTTTGTTCAAATAGTTGTAAATGAGGGTATCTCATACCCACCAGTACACTAGCGAAGTCCCTCTTTAGTTAGGGAATTTGCTAATGAACAAAGTGTGATTGATTAAGAATTTCTAGATTCGAGGCACAGGCTACTGTTCTTGTCAATGTAGGTTTGCATATAAGGCTCAACAATAGTAGATTAGATAGAAGTGCTGATATAATGTCCAGTTGCCATTTGTTTTGGTGTTTTTGGCATATTTTACTGATAAACTGTAGGATGGTTGATACAGGTGGATATGAGTATGGATACTGTGGGATTAGAGTGATAAAATATTAAGAAATCGATTGCGTTTATTGTAGTTGGAATGTTAAAAAAAGAGTCAGGAAAGGGTAGAGGAGATACCAAGCCTTCAACAACGCTTTATTTATCTAAAGGGTTTTTATCACAAATGATACCTGAACTTATCCTCTATTTTATCGATGATACCTGAACTTCGATTTTGATTACAACCAGTACCTGAACTTTTTGATTTCATTTTAAATGGTACCTAAGGCCACCTTCGATCACTATTCCGGCCAAAAAAGCCAAATCTAAAAAAATAAAAAACAAAAAAACAAGTTCAAGGCAAGTCTATTACCAAAAAATCATCACTATATATGATCACAACCCTCGAAATCATCAAAAAGTATCACTATGATCGCCTCCCATGCCGTTTTTAGTCAGAATAGTGATCGGAGGTGGCTCTAGGTACCATTTAAAATGAAATCGAAAAGTTCGGGTACTGTTTGTGATCAAAATTGAAGTTCAGGTACCATCGACAAGATTGAGGTATAGTTCAGGTACTATTTGTGATAATAACCCTTATCTAAAAGGCTCTACAGTGGAGACTTCTGGTTGGACTCAAAGGCTCTAGTTTAAAAGCTGGACGATGGGCTTAGAAGAGGGTACTTCTTTCTTTACCAATATGTGGCAGTTGGCTACTCTTTATCTTTTTTAAACTTGATTTAGTAAAGTATAGAGTTGGAGCAAGTATAGAGTCATCTAATTCACTATGTTTAAGGAGTTTGGAAATTTGAGTTTAAGTTTTCTACAGTTTGTTAACTCAGCTTTAGTTTAGAGTTAGAACTGGTTATCTCTTTTGCACTCTTAGGAGTAGAAGAACTCACCAAATGGTTGGCAAAAGATGCAGAACCACAACAAGATTTGTCATTTGAATTGTTTGTCGTTGAAGCGAATTTACCATAGGAGTTGCCAATCGGTTTTCCCTTGCTTGCAATTGCAATGTATTGTTTTTATATGCTTCCTCCATTTAGTAAGAAATCTATAGTCTGAACAGCATCATTCCTAGTGTAGATTGTGCTTGCTGCTAACCTAAAGAAATATGAGGATTCAATCCCTTGCGGAATAGAGGTATCATGTTGCCTCATTCCCATCTGATTTTGTGGCCAGGAACCGATTGGTGAATTCTTCAACTGATAGAGCATCATTCAATGAATTGTAAGTGACGTCATTGCTACTAGTTAGTTGGTACAATGTAACTTGTCATAGACATTTTCATGTCTTCCCAAGTTCTTAATAAGTTGATTTGAGTTTCTTGGTAATTTTACTACCTAAATCTAGTTGTCACCTTTAGTTCCGCATCTCGGGAACATTGGAATTGAACAATGTTCTGTTATGAGGATCTTCGTTTTACTCACTATGACCACAACATTCCACCAACCTTTCTTTCTTCTATACACCATCTCATAATAACTACAATTTATATACCAACTAATTAGTGATGATCACCATCTTGTAATTGTTGTATATCTCTTCTCTCCCTACATTTGTATGTGTGTGTGTGTGTATATATATATATATATAT